>CAJQZJ010032716.1:1925323-1939854 GCA_907164525.1 Lophiomys imhausi | reverse complement strand
AGAGGGAGAGAGAGAGAGGGAGAGAGAGACAGAGAGGGAGAGGGAGAATGACAGAGGGAGAGAGGGAGAGAGGGAGAGGGAGAGAGAGAGGGAGAGAGGGGGGGAGGGAGAGAGTATGATATTCCAAAGCACTTTGGCACGCATGCTCATGGTCACACAGGTGCCAGGCTTGCCTCAGGCATCACTGGCTGTGTGGCCTGGCATCCGGCATCTGATGGCTCCTTAGATGCAGCTCTCCCATCTGTTGCTGGGGATGGAGTTGGCTTGACCTCTGAGCTTCCTCTCTGCTCTGGCATTCTGTGATTCTAGTTTAGGGCTGGAACCCCCTTTAAGCTGGGGCTTATTGACAGAAACTGTCCCAGGTCCATGTCACAGTCTCTAACTGTCCCTGCTAGCTCCACTCTTCCAAAACAGTAGCTCTGAGCTGACTCCCCAGGGTCTCTATAGCAACGTCCAACTCATTGGTACCTTCTTGGTCTTTCTCCTGCTGTTACCACCTTCTCACCCATTGTTCCTCATGAAAAGGAATATTGAACCTTCTCCAGGGCAGAAATGTGGCTCAGACCATTGCCTTTGCAGGGAATGTTCCTGCACTCCACTGTCACGGGAGAAATCTCAGCTAGTGCCATCTTTTCTGGAAAGTCTTTAGAAACGCTTTCCAGTACAGAGGCATTCCCCCTGCCCTTTTGAACTGCCCATGGCATGTGAAAAAATAATGCAGTTCAAAAGGGCAGGGGGAATGCCTAGTTTCACTGCAACAGATTCATTGTCATCTCTTTCTAGACCCTCACTTGCTGCTTCACTACGATGGTAGCAGGGGTGAGGAGCTGAGAGAGGATCTGGGTGGTGTAGAAAGCATACTTATTGTGTAGCACGCTACGTGAGAGATCCCCTCACCCCTGCACAACTGTGGAGCACACCGAAGGACGCCCTTTAAATGGAACTATGTAGAAAGAGGGTGGCGGTGCAAGCCACTTGGGAGGCTGAGGGAATATTTTGGGTTCAGCCTCAGCTGCATAGCAAGCTCAGGGCCAGTCTGGGCTACTCGAGATCTTGTCTCAAAAAGGAAGCAAGCAAGAGTAAATGAATAAACAAACAAACAAACAAACAAACAAACAAACAAACAGATCATCATTTAGGATGTTCCCCCCTCACCACGTCAGACCTAGTCAGTTGCAAGTATTTATGCTTCCCTGAAAGCACTTTGAATGTTGCTAAGACTTTAAAACATATGCCCTTGTGACCTGGAAGCCACTGCACCATGTAGGCAAGGCAATCTAAACATTACTCGGAAGCATTGTCTTTCCAGTACAAATCCTGATGATCAAGTTTTCTACTATCTCTCAGGAATATTTAAGGCTGTCCCTCAGTAACCGCAGCTACTATGAGGGTTGAGTCCTCCAGTTAAAATCATGAAGTTGACAGTCAGAATTCCTGTCATCCATCTGTGTCTCCTGTGTGATCTGCACAGCTCAGGGAAGCTTGGCCTCTTCTAAAGTCAAGGAAGACAGTGATACCTTTTTATGCAACGATGCAAGGAGGAAGTCCATCCATTGATACCTACCGTGTGCCAGGCATGGTATGAAGCTCTTGGAGCATGTTAGTGAACACTATCAACAACGTTTCTATGTGTGAACTTGCCGTTAATAGAAGAAATGGATCACGAAGCAGGCACTGAGCTTAATGTACAAACACTGTTAGTTTACATCTAAGTTCAGCCACAGTGGTGGAAAATGTTCCAATTCCTCCATGTTTGCCAGAACCTTCTCCAGGGCAGAAATGTGGCTGGAAGTTAGGCAAGGATGATCCTGGGAGTCAAGGGAGTTAAGGAAGTGTACGGGTCTAGGGGTTGGTGGATGATGGCTTTCAGTGTCCCATCTTTCTCAGCAATACTCTGTATGCTTCTTGGAGGCCCTAGTGAGATCCAGTTCTGGAGTAGTGTGGCTAGTAACCCCCATGTGCTGACTCGGTGCCGTCCTGTCTCATGTTCTTTGCTTTCTGGCAGGATCTTCCTAGCACACTCTCCACACCCAAATCTTTATCTTAGTGTCTGCTTTGGGGGAACTCCAAAATAAAACAAATCATAAACAAGGAAGTGAAACAAACAAAACAAGAGACTAGTAAGAACCACATAGAGAATTAAACTAGGGGACTGGACAGATGGCTCAGCGGTTAAGATCACTGGCTGCTCTTCCAGAGGACCTGGGTTCATATCCCAGCACCCACATGGCATCTCACAACTGGATTTGGCATTCTCACACAGACATACAAACAGGCAAAACACCAATGCACATACAAATAAGTCTTTTAAAAAGTGGGGGAATTAAAATATGAGTAAACAAAATGAATGCTGTCAGGCTACAGGAAACTAGGGCTCTTGAGTGACTGGACTGTAGCCACAGTTTTAATTAGGAGGAAATCTATCCAGACATGGAACAGTAGGCACTGCAAAGGTTCAAAACAGTGATGTGTTTGACATGTTAAAGCCAAGAAAGGGCAGCTGTTTCAGTGGGTGAGAAAGTGAGGTAGAGACGAAGTCACATCATGAGGGTCTTTGCTGCAATTCCTGTATTGTAAATGTTACGAATAAGGAATCAATGGATGGTTTTAAGCAAAAGAGTGACATGATTTGCCCGATACTTTCAGATTATCTCTGTGGCTTCGGCATGACAACAGTTTCTGTAGGGAATAGGTAACAGGTGCCTTCTAGGAGACTGTTGCAGAACTTCTGACCATTGTTGGTGGCTTGGCCTGGTGCTCTGCAAATAAAGTTGGAGAGGGGGTAGATTTGGGATACGTTTCTGTGATGAATAACGACCAACGGAAAAAAAAAATGAGAATGGCATGTCTTCATCTAGATAAGAGATAATCATTCAATGCCCACAGGATTCTCCAAAGATGGACACCATTCTTAGCTTCATTTTACAGATGGTGAAGTCAAGGAACAAAGATTGCCTAGAGTAACATTTCAACCACCACTTTAGTTACTATAGGTTTCCATACATATATTCTATGAGCTACAATTCCAAAGTGTGCGTGGCTGTATATGCATGCATGGTGTGTGTGTTGTGTGTATGTATGCTTGTATGTGTGTGTGTATGGGTATGTGTGTGTGTATGAGTGTGTATGTGTGCATGTGTGTCTGTGTGTGTGTGTGTGAGGTGCCAGGGCTTTGTACGTGCTAGTCAAGCATCCACTGTCTGTGTTCTAACCTCTGACGTACTCTAGCCTATCAGAGCCTGTTTTATTTCTCAGGGATCAGAAATGAGAGTGAGGGGAAGAGGAAGCAAGGAGCTAAGCTGAAAGCCCAGAGTTACTGGTGTAAATTAAATTTATGGGTGGTTATTAGCATATAAGTATCAGCACTAAACTATCAGACTAGATCCAACCTGAATATGGCCACTCATGCACTAATGCTTCAGAGTAAACTGAACTTACAAACAGTCCAGTTTGCCAAACCAGGAGCTTCACAGCAGCCATCCTCAGGGGGCTTGATAATCTGAGCCAGCACAATAGGAAAGTCCCCTGCATCAGCTCTGTGATGACCATAACTGAAATGCATGCCTGCAACCAGGGTACTTGGGAGGGTGAAGGAGGAGAGTCATGAATTCTCAACCAACCTGAGCTACAACATGAAGCCCTGTCACAAAACAGCAACACACACCATAAAAACAACAACAAACTAAACGAAACCAACCAAACAGAAGCTTTAAAATAGCTGGGTGGTGGTAGTACACACCTTTAATTTCAGCACTTGAGAGGCAGAGGCATGCAAATCTCTATGTTTGAGGCAAGCCTGGTCTACGGAGCAAGTTCCAGGGCTACACAGAGAAACCCTGTCTCCAAAAACCAAACCAAACCAAACCAAATCAAAACAAAAAAACTTTGAAATAACTAGTCTCGACTTTTATCTTAGTTACTTTACTTTTCTTTTTTTTGTTTTTGTTTTGTTTTCTTTTTCAAGACAGGGTTTCTCTGTGTACTCCTGGCTGTCCTGGACTCACTATGTAGACCAGATGCCCTTGAACTCACAGAGATCTACATGCCTCTGCCTCCCAAGTGCTGGCTGGGATTAAAGTGTGCGTCACCACGCCCAGCTTAGTTACTTTTCTATTGCTGTGAAAAACAAACAAATAAACAAAACAAAAAAAATACACACAAACAAGAAACAAGCAAAGGGAACTTATAGAAGAAATCGTTTATTTTGGGTTTGCAGAGGTTTAGCGTCTAAGATAATAGAGTGCAGGCAGCAGGCAACTAGAACACCAGCTGCACACTAACACCTCAAACCCAAGCAGGAGGCAGAGAGCCAACTCACAATGTCCAGTCTTTTGAAACCATAAAGCCTGTCCCCAGTGACATACTTCCTTCAGCAAGGCCACACCTCGTAATCATCCCCAAATAGCCACCAGCTGGGGACCAAGTATTCGAGTGCCTGGGACATCCCTTTCAAACCACCATGGTTTTTGTTTTCTGTTTCTTCAGCCATTCTGCCAATGAAGCTTACATGTGGGCTTAGCTCATGGAGCAGCTTTGTGTTTTGCAGATAAGATGTGATCTGATTGATGAACCACTAATAACAGCCAATTAGACCTGGGAGATTCACTTGGTTGACAGTTTTTCCCTTAATGTTGACATGGCTGTTAGGACCACCCTGTCTCCAGCCTTTACAGTACCTCCATGGTATCAGGGCACGACGTCCACCCTTCCTGGTGAGCCGCCCCCTCCTACTGCTTCTTCCAGAGCTGCCTTAAGATTCTCCTTGTGACCACGAGAAGCTCAGCCCTCTCAGAGCTGCCTGTCTTCTTCGTCCAGACTCAAATCCTCACAATTTATTCTAATGCTGTCTCCTGAGAAACACCACTAGACCAATCCTCTCAGAGCCTACTTTCAGCTTCTTAGCTCTTTTCTCCCTGGGCTGTACATGCAAATTTCCTGAGGGACTTAAAAACAGCGCAAAGCCTGGGCTCCTTGCCAGATCAATTATGTGCTTTAAGTTTCCCAGGTGTTTAATTTAGGGGCCAGTGGAGAACCACAGACAGACAGATAGACCCTGACTGCTCCTGCCAGATTTGCTTCCCTGGCAGCTGCTTTGGAGGTGGCTGTGCCAACTCCTGTTACTTCTGCACAGTGGACTTGGATGTGGGGTGAGTCTCTCCTTGATCTCCTTACTATCACTATCTTTCTCTCCCGTCGTTGCTGTAAAATCATCTGACCACAAACTTCATGCCGTCACAGTAAACCTTCCACCCTTTTTCTTCATTACAGTCACCAGTCACCTCAGATTACCTGAAGATTTTGATGCCTGGCTTGTGGTCACCTTCTAGCATGGCACCTGCTTTGATACTTGGTGTTTTCAATATCCAGTCCTACAGGTGTACCTTAAAGAACTCTGCCCTCTCCTGCAACCACCCGCCTTCTTGCTTTGCTGTCACCCTACCCACAGATCTCAACTTTGAATCACTCGCTGGGTTCCGTTTTCCACCAATCTCCAATTCACTTCCTCTAAGCCCTAGACGCCAATCAGCCCTGGATTCTTCCCCATCTCCCAGTCTCACTTCCTTTTTTCACCTCTTCCAGATTCAACTCCAAGGTGCCCCAGTCAACCGCCCCAACCCCCCATATCCACCTTTAGTCTTCTGGCCCCTCCAAGATCCTTGATGCCCTATGAGTACATCCTCACATATCCAGAGTGTCATTGTGTAAGCCTTGCCTTCCAAAATTATCCCTGATTGGCTAAATAAAGTTGCCTACAACCTGGATTGGGCAGAAGAGAGGTAGGAGGGGCCAAGGTTTGCCATATTGAAGATGGCAGAAGCACCATGAGGAGAGAGAGGAAGGAGGGAGAAAAGAGATGCCATGGGTTAGCATGGACAAGAAGTGCATGTAGTCAAGAGCAGCCTGCTCAGAGGACCAGATCAAATGAAACTTGTGCAAGTATTTATGGAGATTTTGGCTAGGAAGAAATCAAGATAGCTTAGATGGTCAAGATCTGCCCAGCCCCAGTGCATTAAGGCTTATATTAAATCTAGCAGGTAGGTCTCTGTGTGTTTATTTAGAATATAGTGGGTTAAGAAACTATCACCTTAATAATTACATGAATCAATATTAAATATTAATAATAATTTCTACAGTTATGGATGATTGTGGGTTACCACGTGGATGCTGGTAATCAAACCCAGGTCCTCAGGAAGAGTAGCTAGTGCTCTTAAACACTGAGAGACCGAGCCATCTCTCCGGCTTTCTTGAACTTCCTTTAAAGGGCAGGCAGGCCTGGAATTCACGCCCTTCTACTTTAGTCTCCTGAGAGCAAATCACAGGCCTCAACTGTTATGAACTTAACACAAGACTCGTCAAAACAGTGGTGCATTCTCTTTCCATACCATTGGGAATGCGCAATTTGGAGAAAAAGAGGGTTAGATTTAGCCAGACTAATATTTTTCTGGGAGACAATGATGAGGAGAGAGGAACAAGGACATTCAAACAATCTGTGTAAAGGAATGTTTACTAATGTTGAACCAGGAAACTGCAGCAGGGAATGAGGACATTAAGTTAGGCAATACACATCAAAAACACTTACTGCAGGGCCTGGCACATTGTAAAGGCTCAAGGAACATGGACTGTTACAGCCACAAGCATTCATTTTAAGTCTGGGCAGAGTATTTCTAAGTCCTCAAACATCCTGACCAAAGGAACTTCAATCCTACATTCTAGCCTAGCCCCTGTAATTATACTCCAGTCTGAAGATTGAGAGATGGCCGTGAGGTAAAGCAATACATTTCCAAGATGAGGAAAATAAGAAAGATTTACGTACTTTAGGTAGAAATAATGAAAACTTATAATCTGGACCTCACCACCACCAAGAAAAGTCATTATTGCCTTTTAAATGTAGAATTTACCAGTGGCCTCTTCTTTGATTTCAGTACAGAAATGTATCTCTTTGGAATATTTCAGCCTGATAATATTGTGGTTTTCTCAGAAATGTGTATCTCATTTTGTGAATCTTCCCTGACTTGGCTTCAGTCACACATTCATGCAGATACCCGAAGTGTTTCTCATCTGTGACCTGTAGCCACCAAATCCCAAGCTGCAGCCAACTAATTGGAAACACAACCAAATTGAGGGGCTTTATCATTGTGTTCCAGACCTGCAAGACCTCAGCCCCTCATGCTTCAGCATTCTTCAAAGATTTGGCAGAGGAAAGCATTTTGTCTTTGTTTGTGCTGCAGAGATGTGACTGTGTAGAATGTCAAAATCACATTGGTTCTAAAGAGCGAAACATTGCATCATAAATTCAGGAGCAGGTTGGACAGTGGTGGCGCATGCCTTTAATCCCAACACTCGGGAGGTAGAGGGAGGTGGATCTCTGTGAGTTCGAGTCTAACCTGGTCTATAGAGCAAGCTTCAGAAGAGTCAAGGCTATACAGAGAAACCCTGTTTCAAAACAAAACAAAACAGACAAACAAGCAAACAAACAATCAGGAACAGAACTACAGAGAAAAGAGGCAACAGAGAGAAGCTTCCACCTGCCAGTCGCAGGCCCCACTGATACAGGATTGAGACAAACCGTCCATGGAGCAGAGGATGGTCTCTACATTTCTGAGCTGAGTTCTGCATGAATGGATCTGTAAGTCACTAAATGGAGGAAACAGCTGGGAAAAAAAATGGTTATGGGTTCAAGTTGTCTTCTTATTGCTTCTTCTTTATTACATTTTTATTTTAAATTACGTGTCTATGTTTGTCTGTGTTGGGGGAGGTATGTAAGTGCAAGAACTCATGGAGGGCTGTGGAGAGTGTGGGATCCCCTGGAGCTGGAGTTTACAGGCATTTGTGAGCTACCTGATGCGGGTGCTTGGAACCAAACCTCCGTCCTCTGCAAAAGCAGTGTGCACTGCAGAGCCAGTTCCCTAATTCTCATTGTTTCCTTCTAATCATAGGAGCCTGGATTTCATTAATGTGAAATGGATGTGGTCACTCTGAATTTCCTCAATTCTATCATTTTTTTTTGTTTGTTTTGTTTTTTGAGACAGGGTTTCTCTGTGTAGCCCTGGCTGTCCTGGACTCACTTTGTAGACCAGGCTGGCCTCGAACTCGCAAAGATCCGCCTGCCTCTGCCTCCCAAGTGCTGGGATTAAAGGCGTGCGCCACCACTGCCCGGCTTCTATCATTTTTTTTGACATTTCCTGTCATGAGAATTCGTGTGAAAAGTTAATCTATTTGAAGACGTAGAGGTTGCATTTTAAGGGAACATTTCTAAAATTGAAGGTATCTCTTATACATGGAATTGACTTATTGTAACCAACTAATCAAAGGACCTCAATTTGTTGTATGGATTGGGTTAATTTATAATAGATATTGTCTGAAGGCTGGTGATGTAACTCAGTGGGTAGAGAGCTTGCCTAACACACATAAAGTCCTGGGTTCGATCCCCAGCACCACATAAAACCCGGCATGGTGATGTAGGCCTGTAATCCCAGCACTTAGGAAGTAGGCACTGGAGGACCAGAAGTTCAAGATTATCTTACTACACATTGAATTTAAGGCCAACCTGGGCCACAAGAGACCCTGACACAAAAACAAAGTAAGTTTTTGTGCCAAACAAGTATAAAACGAGATGTTGTTTGAAAAGGAAAATATCTGACCCTGGGGTGAGGTGGGGAGGAGGGAAGAGCTGCAGGCTCAGGATATCCCACTTCCCAGGCCCCAAACTGCTGAGATTTCCTTGTCACCTTATCAGAGCACAGACAATAAAGGAGAGAGACACATCCTGGCCTGGGGGATTACCTCTTATCTATAATTTGTTGAAACCAGGTTCAGGGGTGTGCCTGTCCACTAAGGTATTTCCTACCCACTTTTTTTTTTTTTTAAATCCTCGTGACACCCATTTCAGCGTACGGTCATACTCTGGTCCCTCTGGTTGGCATCTATGCAGGGATATCTGGATCAATTCTTTATTTTCTGTTTATGCTGAGTTATTTGTTTAAAACCACTGGTCAAAACATTCCCACGGTGAATGTTTGATGGGTGGCTCACGATCTGCCCTATGCGATCTGCTCACCGAGACCTCTCAGGTGTGCTCCTCTGGCCACAGTTGATTTTCCTTCAGCTAAGTCATGCTACTCTGACAGGCGCTGGCATTCGATGTCCCCTCTGCCTGGAGTGCTGTCACCACCAGGAGCCTTATTTACACACTTCCTCAAATGTTCTCATCTTATCATGAAAATTCTACCTCTGCAGCAGCATGTCCTCTCACCAGCCTCCTAAAGCTGTAACCACCCAATCAGCTTCCTGTCCTCTTTCTAATTTCCACCAATGGCCATCTCACTTGGTCCCAATAATGGATGTATTTTTTATATTATTTAGCTGGTCACTGCATGTATCAATTGTCTGTGCCTTTTTAGTGCTGAATTGCATTTCATAGTGTGATGTCCAGGCTTGTTAAACTATTCACCCATCTACTGGAGGACATACGGGCCGTTTCCAGTTTGGAGCAACTGGGACTAAGAACAAAGCTGTTATTGGTTTAAACACACTCTTCTTTTCTCTGAGATAAAAGTTCAGGTTGTGATCAGTGGTTGATCAGTAATTGATCAGTAGCTACCTCTCTTTTTCCAGAAACTAAAGAGTTTACCAGAGGATGTGGGGTTTTTTTGCACCTTTATCAGCAGTGCATGAATGATCCTGTTTTCTCCACCCTTGCCAGTCCAAGTCCGAGAATGGCTTGCAGGAGTTTTGTTTTCTTCTTCCACACGTAGGTTCCAGGATGGAACCCAGGACATCGGGCTTGGCAGCAGGTTTCTTTCACCTACTGAGCTATCTCACCAGCTCTTATTGTCATTAAAAAAAAAAAAAAAAGATTTAGGAGGCAGGTGGATCTCTGTGAGTTTGAGGCCAGCCTGGTCTACAGGGCTAGTTCCAGGACAGCCTGGACTATACAGAGAAACCTTATCCTGAGATACCTGCGCCCCACCCCCTAAATAATAATAAATAAAATAAATTAAATAAAAATGTATGTGTGTATGCATGTTTTGCCTACTTGTATGTTTGCACTTTGTGTGTTCCAGATTCTCATGGATGCCAGATGTGGGTGGTAGATCCCCTGGAGCTTGAGTTCTGGGAACCAAATCCAGGACCTCTGCAAGAACAGCAAGTGTTCTCAACTGCTGAGGCATATCTCCAACATCTTTTTTTTTTTTAAAGATATTCTGATGGATAAGTAGTAGTAATGCTGTGCTTCTAATATTCATCCCTCTTATATGTAGGATCATGAATATCTTTTATGTGTGTATTTGTAGTATTTCTTCTATGTATATCTTTCAGTGTCATGGTTTGCATGAGAATGGCCCAATAGGCTTGTGTATTTGTATGATTGGTCCCCAGTTGGACTGTTTGGGAAGGATTAGGAGGTGTGGCCTTGTTGCAAGTGTGTCACTTGGGATGGGCTTTGAGGTTTCAAAAGCCCACTCTAGGCCCAGTTCTCTCTCCCTCCTCTCTCTCTCTCCTGCCTGTGGAGAGTGTCCAGCTACTGCTTTACAGTGCCATGCATTTCTGCTTCCCATTGTGATGACCATGTACTGTTGTCAGGGCCCATGCCCAGGACTCTTGGGGGCGGGGATGAGCTGGCGCGGGATCAAGACCCAGATCCCGGGAGTCCGGTCAGAGGCAAAAGCAGACTCGTTTATTTCCAAAAGAGGGGGTTCCCTTTATAACCTCCACCCAGGGACCCATTGTCTCCCCATCTCAGGCTGCTGCTGCTCTTCCTCATTGGCTCCTGTCTCACTACCCTGTGTGGCCTCATCAATCTCCAGGCAGGTCTCAGGCCGGGCATGTTCAGGCATGGCCAGGCATCTTCGGGTATGCCCAGGGCAGGTCTCTCAGGTCAGCTGCACGTGGAAGCCCAGCCACCCATGCACTATGTAACAGCAGGCCTTGTTTCTGCTCAATGGCAGACCTTTTTCCTCCTTTATCAGGCCATCCATATTTTACAACAACAAATTGATCTCTTGGCCTAAGAACTGGCATTGGTAAGAGACATTCCCCTGCTGGCCTGGACCCTCAATTCTGTGCCATATGTCTCACCCCCTACCAAGCGAGCAATCTCACTGAAGAGTGTCAACAGCTGTCTCATTACATAAAGGGGACTTGGTCAAACAAGATCCTCAATTACTCTGCTCTACTCAGGGAAAGCATTTCTAAACTTAATGAGACCAGGGCCCATGCTTTCCCTTGATATAGGGTTTATAGAATGGATTTGGAAAAACATCAAAAAATTCTTTGACCCTCCCCTCCGGATAGTCACCTATGACATTATGGGAGGGACTGTGGCCATACTAATCATTCTGCTTAAGTGTCTTATACAGCACATGGCCTGGCAATGCTCCATCCAGAAGACTACCCTGTAGGTGCTCAGGGCTCTGGAACACCCAGCCCACAGCCCACCCAAATAGGTGATACGGGCCTGGCTCATGGAGATCCGTGAAGCCTCTGTTTAATACCCTACACCCCTATGCACTCACTCTCCAGGGATTCCACCCTTTGAAGACTGGTAGTCAATGATGAGTAAGAATCTGTTCAGCAGGTCAACCTAAGACGGGCACAGTCCATTATCCTGGGGCTCCCTGAGGTGGGGTCAACAAGATGAGAGCATAAGAACTCTGGTTCCCACTGAGTTGCTAAAAAATTAAAAAATAAAAACAAAAGGGTGAATATGTAGGAGGAACAAGGTCTGTCATTGAGCAGAAATAAGGCCTTCTGATAAATAGCGCATGCGTGGCTGTGCAGCTGACCTGAGAGAACTGCCTGAACATGCCCAGCCTGAGACTTGCCACACCACACTGGGTAGTGAGACACAAGCCAATGATGAAGAGCAGCAGCAGCCTGAGATCGGGAGCCAATGGGACCCTGAGTGGAGGTTATAAAGGGAACCCCCTCTTTTGGAAATAAACTGGTCTGCTTTTGCCTCTTACCAGACTCCTGGGATCTGTGTCTTGATCCCACACCAGCTCATCCCTGTCCCCAAGAGTGCTGGGCATGGGCCCCAACAACAATGGACTAACCTTCTAAAACTGTAAGTAGGCCCCCAACGAAATGTTCTTCTTCTTTTTTTTAATTAATTAATTTATTTATTATGTATACAGTATTTGCTCTACATATATGCCCAGGCAGATCTCAATTAGATGGCTGTGAGCCACCATGTGGTTGCTGGGAATTGAACTCAGGACCTTGGGAAGAACAGCCAGTGCTCTTAACCTCTGAGCCACCTCTCCAGCCCGAAATGTTCTTCTTTTTAAGAGTTCCTTTGGCCATGGTGTCTCTTCTCAGCAATGGAACAAGGACTAAGACATTGGGTGACACATCCCTTTGTACCTTTTGTTCATAGCCTCATTGGATTTCTAGCTTTCTTACTACTGACCTTTAAAGGTTAGGCACCTCAGATATTAGTCCTTTAACATATTTATGGTTTGACATATATATTTTCTCTCACTTTGAAGGAGTCCTTTACAGGCTGAGATTCCCCCCTCCTGTGTGTATGTATGTGTGGTACTGGACACCGAACCCAGGGCCTGGCACGTGCTAGGCCAGGGCTTAGCACTGTACCACATTGCCTTGCCTCCTCTTTTAAGGGTTGTTCACAAAGTAAATGTTTTTATAATTTTTGATGAAGTCTGATTTATCGGTTTTCCTTCAGTTGGCTGTACGTTGGTGTGAAGGCTTAGCCAGGTCTTGAGCTTAGAGGATGATATTTACATTTGTGATCCATTCTGATGCTGTAGTTAATGAGGCATGAGGTTAAGCTAGAAACTTTTCTTCTTATGGAGATGTAGTTTGGAATTTTAATTTTGACAAACCCTTTGCAAAGCATTGAGAGGGATTTCATGGTTAGCCAGTGATGAATTGGTAAATAGTAACCCACTTCTCAGGGAAAGGGACACATTTCCACCCTATACATATAACTGCAAGTATAAATACAACTGCCATGAGCTGATTTTACTAATGTGATGTCACTGGATACAGAGTTGGGGGAGACGTGCACACATCCAAAGCTGATATCTGCACATATAGGAAAAGAGTGGATGGAGAGGGGTAGGCCAGAGTTCAGGGACCTGAATCTTTTTATAAGAAGTACATTTTTAGTGAGAAATTTTTGGTTTCTTAAAAAAAGAAAAACAAAACAACAAAAACACAGAAATGTTATGTGAATATGTTTTTGTTTCAATCCCATGGGGAGGGGGAATGGGATTGCTTCAGACTGATCTCAGCAGCTGACTATGAAGTGTCTCGTGCTCTGGCAGGGGTGTGATTTTGCCAGCTAAATATAGTCTATGTTTGAAATTCTTGGAACTTTTTAGAGGGTTTATAGATGCTAGAACCCCAAGAGAAGCAGTGGCTGCTGCTCCCCATGCTGCTGTTGTTGGTTGGTGTTTGGTGTTTGCTGGTTGCTGGATTGCTGGTTGCTGGCTGAAGATATCCTAACGAAGAAGATCAAATTTGCCCCAAGGAACTCGATGCCCCTAGTCAGCAGCAAGTAGTCTAATGATATCAATGCCCCCTTTTCCCTCTAACCTTCTTTCTTTCCTACCTAGTGTTGCGGAGTTAGAATGGATAGGGGAGGTGTAGGGAGATAGGAAAAGGAACTCAATAAAGTAGCCAAAAGTCCAGCTACATGCATTTTTTAGGACTTATTTTGTATATGTGTGTCTTCATGTCCTGAAAATTGGAAGAAGGCATTGGATCCCGTGGGGGTTGGGTTACAAACCAATATGAACTGCCTCACGTGAGTACTGGGAATTCAAGAACACTCTTCACAGTGAGCTCTCTCTGCAGCCCTATAAGTTACCATTTTAACATTTCTACAGAGGCAGATATATATCATCTATGTGTGTATGTGTGCATGTGGAGGCCAGGGGTTGATAATGGGGTGTCTTCCTTGATCACTGTTCACTTCATTTTATTGAAGCTAGGACCCTGACCCCAGAGCTCCTTGAATCTTGCTTGAGGATCCCTGTCTCTGCCTCTCTGAGTGCTGGGATTACAGCCAGTTATCATGCCTGCCTGGCTTTTGTGTGACTGCAGCAGATTCAAATTCTGGTCCTCTCCGTGGAGACATCTGCCACCCTGTTTTTACTATTCTGGACAATAAGGAAACTTGCCCTTATCTGCAGATAAATACTTCAGAAGCAAGTTTGAAAAGACAGTCCAGAGCTAGGGTGTGGATCTGTAGTGGAGCACTTTCTCTACCATGTGAGAGGCCCTGAGTTCATCTCTAAGACTGAATGAACAAACAACAAACAGCCAAATCCAGAACAAAGACAATGGTGATTTTTTTTTTATAGTGGCTATGTTGAACAGCCAGCTCTTGAAATTCCTGAAAATTTAGCAATAGATTTTCAGGAACTGCCACAAGTTGGTTTACAGGAAGAATAAGAAAAAAAGGATACACACACACACACACACACACACACACACACACACACACACACAGACAGAGAGAGAGAGAGAGAGAGAGAGAGAGAGAGAGAGAGAGAGAGAGA
>CAJQZJ010032716.1:1901294-1915768 GCA_907164525.1 Lophiomys imhausi | reverse complement strand
CACACACACACACACACACACACACACACACACACACACACACATAAATAATTAAGTGTTTAAGACTTAAGATGACCGAAAGCTAGGAGAAAGGGCTGAATGAAGGGGAAGAGGGAACAGGACCGATATGGCTCAGCATTCTCTCCTAGCAACACGGTCAGGGGAGCATGGCAGGAACTCCCACCTCTGGATGTGTGGTTTGCTTCCTTCTTAATTACCTTCTGTAAGGCTTCAGGAAACACTGACTTTCCTTCCTGAGACCTTTCTGGGGATGTATTTGTGTTTGCTGGTTGGCGACATGGCTAGAGGTTATTCTGCTCCTGTACCAAGGTGACCTGGGTTTGATTGGGTCACACACCTCTGGCTGCTCCATTTCTACCTCTCATGGCACCTTTCATTAGCAGTCACCTGACCCATGGCAGGAGAGACCACCCCAAGAATCCCAGACCCGTTCGTTCCCTTCTTGCTCCTGCTCAAGGAAGAGAGGTTGACACAGAGCCCATCTCCCACAGGATCCACAGGCTAAATCTTCAGGAAGATTCTGGCAGGCCCTGCTTGACCTGAATATATCGCTGGGTCAAAGAATGTGGGATGGTGACATCCAGTGCCTGGAACCCTGCAGGACCTCCTCAGGTCCAAGCATTTCCGTTATTGTCAGAGGTCCTCCCCTAGGAAGAGGTACACTTGGAGGAGTTGTTTTGGTGTGATAGGGAAAGACTGTGGGTTTGGAGTCTCAGTTCAGTACTCAAGTTAGGGGTGAGTAAATCGTAACACTGCCTTCAAGGCTAGTGTCTCACTTGCTCTGGTGAGGTGGGTCCTGTTGGAATCACTGTGTAGATATGAGGACACTGACTTTAGGGGAGGCTAAGACACTGGTCAAAATTAATATCCAAGGTTGTTCTTATGGTTTAAGGTCTTGCAGCTGTGACACGATCATCTTAATCCTGTCACCCTGACTCTTAATCACCTCGTTTGAAACTTGGAATAATAAGGACATTTATTTTACAGGATGGTATTGATAATCTGATGAGTGACTTACTCAAGCATGCCTTCAATGTTAAAACACCATGTAAGTAAAAGCTATCACGGGGCTGGCAGGGTGGAGTGTGTTCTTAGCTTGCACAAGGTCCCAGGTTTAATCTCTAGCTCTAAGAACAGAACTGCTATCACTTCCCTGCTTCAGAAGTACATTTGATGATGCTGAATATTATAAAGACCAGGGGTGAAAGGTCACAGATAGAGGGAATGCTACAAAGTAGAAGGAATCTAAAGACGGTATCCAATCTGTTTCTTATCTATCTGATCCCCTATTTGGAAAAGCACCCTTCACTACTCTGGGTGGGTCCCTGTCAAGCTATTAACTACAATGACCAAGTGCTTCCACTGCCCACTCAAAACACCCAGGGGTGGCACAGATCCAGTTTTGGCAGATGGTGGTACCACATCTCCCTGAAAAAAGCTGGAAAAAAAAAAGGATATGGGTGACGCGGAAGGAATAGAGACCTGAACACATCAGCTGCCATTTCAGAACATCCAGCTTTTAGGGGGATGAAAGCAACACACAGGGAGAAGCCGAGCCCCAACAAAAAGAAAGCCCCAGGCCAAGCCATTTCTGAAGCTCGATTCTTGGTCTTCACAGTTTCATGAGTCAAGTAATCTCATTTGGGCCTATTGATTGGGCTGACATCACCTGAGAACCAAGTGCTTGGAATAACAGCTCACAGGCTTGCCTCAGCTCACCATTTAGCAATTCAAATGCTCAGCAGAGGCAGGAACATGCGGTTGATAGTCTCCATCAGTTCTCTTCAATATAAAGAGATATAAAAAGATAGTGATGGGTGATAGTTTTAGGAGCTCTGAAACATCCTCCAAGATAGATGCTGTCAACCCTGGGTGGGACAAGAGGGCAGCTATAGGTCTCTTACCTTCTTCTCCAATGTCCCCCCGGTCTCCGTCCTGGCCATCTTGGCCATCTTTACCAGGAAAACCCATTCTTCCCACCATCCCTGAGGATCCGGGTGCTCCTGGAGGGCCAGGTGGGCCTTGGGGACCAGGCAGACTGCAGACTAGTTGAGGGACACCCTTCTGGAAGTCCCTGCGGGCAAATGCGCCAAGCATTGGGTCAGCAGCACACGGAAGGGCACAGGCCAAGAACACCCAAGAGATCATGGTGGTCACCTGTGGGTGACAAAAGAGCTGTGGCAGATGAGAGTGGACATGGTGCCGATACACTACTGGTCAGTCCAAAGGCATCAGAAGGAGGAGACAGCATGGATGCAATTAGATTTCTGTCTGTCTTTCATTCCTCCATTACAGACATCGTCTAGACCATTGGTTTTCAACCTAAGAGTCATGACCCCTTTGCGGGTCAACCCTTTCACAGGGATCACTTAAGACCATCAGAAAACACAGGCATTTACATTATGGTTCATAATAGTAGAAAAATTACGGTTTTGAAGTAGAAATGGTAATTTTATGGTTGGGGGTGACCACAGCGTGAGGAATCGTATTGAATGTAGACAGTGTCATCATATCTTAAGGGCGTGCTTGGACAGCTGAATCCTGTGCTCAGATACACTTTGCAGGGGTCTTGAGGGCAAGCCATTCACCATTAGGCTGTCATCCAAGTGGCTGAAATGCAGGAAGAACTTATACCCACAGCACTAGTGACTGACGAGTGAGAGGGGCTTTAGGTGACAGAAGTGACCTGTGGCGTCAGTCAAGCAGGCAAATTAAAAGTTACAAGGGCAGACACACTTTAATTGTAGGCGGTAATTGGCAGCCAGGCTACTTCTTCCAGGGACTTGGGGTTGCAAGTGTGGAGGGACTGAGGGATGGTGATTTCATGTGAAGGTGGCAACCACAGTGCCAGAAGGCCACGGTAAGAACTCCTCTCTAAATGCTTCTGGTGCCCAGGCCCACTCTTAGGGCTCAGGGCTGTCAATACACAGTCCATCCCACAATACAACAGCCTTACAGAATATGGACACAAGTGGGGAAAAAAGAGACTCAGAAATGCTAGGTGATGGGACTGGCTAAGTCATGTAGCTAGCATTGGGATTTGATCCATCCTACACAGCTCCAAAGATGGCCCCTTCCTGCTCCAGACTAGACTGTCCTTAAGGCTGGTGGCAGCAATAGTAAGCCCACTAAGTATCAATGTGGGGCACACTGAGGCACCCTCTCCTTCCCACACCCACACTGTGCAGATACATAAACTGGGGCTTAGAGCAGAAATCAGGGGCTTTCCTTAGGCCTGTCAACAAACTGTCTCTGGTGCATGGTCATAAAACATGTTCTCTTCTCGGGAAGAAGCTAGGAGGGTAAACAAACATGGCAGCCATGACTTCCTGCTATAGGGATGGCTCTCAGTGGTAACTTGCTTTGTGATCTTAGGCTAGCCACACACCCCGCCTCCTTTTTCTCTGACTCCTAGTTTTCCTACCCAAACAGCATGGGGCTAGAAAAGACTGGTAATTTTCTTTTTTTTTTTTTTTTTTTTTAAAGATTTATTTATTATGTATACAGTGTTCTGTCTGCAGGTATATCTGCAGGCCAGAAGAGGGCACCAGATTTCATTATGGATGGTTGTGAGCCACCATGTGGTTGCTGGGAATTGAACTCATGACCTCTGGAAGAGCAGCCAGTGCTCTTAACCGCTGAGCCATCTCTCCAGCCCAAGACTGGTAATTTTCAATCTGAGAGTATATCAATCTGTTTGTGTGTGTGTGTGTGTATGTGTGTGTGTGTGCACATGTGTAGGCTTGTTAAAAAGCAGATGGGTGAGTCCTAAGCTCTAAATTTATTCATGAGTAGATCAGGTGCAGGATTTAATAGTTTGCATTCATGGTAAGTCTCTAAGGGTGGCTGGGGCTGATGGTCATCTGAGTCCCAATTTGAGATTCTTCCAGCTCTGGTGCCAAGCCCTTCCATCTCTAGCCTTCCTTCTCATGATGGACTTGAAAGGTGGCTGGCTTCATGGCTCCCACACAGCCTCTGGCCATATTATTAGAGCCCCAGCTTGCATATCTGCATAATGTAGCTATTCCCATAACTCTCATCTCACTTAGCAGGAAGAGGAAAGAGAAAGGGGCCTGTAGAGTATCTGGGCCAGCTTTCCAGAAGCATCTGTCATAGGTGCACATTTATTATGCCGAGCAAGCCTGACACAAGAAATACAAAGTATGATCACTTATCTTTGCGTCTCTCTGTTCCTTTATAAACAAACATCAGTCAGTGAGGAGAGCTCAAAGCGAGGCTGAGAAATGTAGTGAGATCCCATCTCAAAAGAAAAGGAAAGAAGAGAGCTGGGGCGGGGTGGAGGTGGGGATGCAGTTAAGGGGCTGAGCACTTTCCTGCTGTGGGTGAAGCCCTGGGTTCATTCCCTAGTACTGAAAGAAAGATACCCTTCCTGACCTGGAGTGGACCAGGAACCAAAGAGGGGTCAGTTTGTTTCAGGGGGAACAACCCAAAAGCCTGAGCAGTTGTCAGCAGGGTGGGAAGCGAAGGGGGTTGGGGGAAGGGGTGAAGGACTCAAGGAAGAATCTGGAGCTTCAAAGCTTAATGTCCCCGTCCTGGTATATAACAGCTAAAGCACACCTGGGGGTCTTAGAGAATGGAAATTATTTTCCCAGGCAGTTTTGAAATGATCTGGAAATTTGTGACCTATAAACATTTCAGAATAGGAAGAGACAGAGGGAGGAAGGGAGAGGGAAAGAGGGAGGGAGGAAAAAGGTGGAGTGACTTTTACAAGAAGACATAAACCCGGAGAAAAGTTAAAGCCACAGCAAAGAGACCGCTAGAGGAGGATGGGAGCAGGGGCGTATCTATCACAGAGTTCCTCTCTACCCCAAAGTACAGTGACAAGGCCCCTCAGAGGGACGACAACACTTGCTCTCTGTAGCCTGATTGTCTCTGGACAGAGAGGGGTCAGTGCCCTCTGGGTGACAGCTGGCTGGAGCAGGCCCCAGAGCCTAACGGGCAGGCAGGCTGCTCTGGGACACACAGGGAGATGTTTTATTTTTAATATTTATTTGCTGGAGCTGGAGCCTGAAGGTTCTTGCAGCCCCAGAGGCGTTCCTACAGCTGGAGCCAGGAATATCTTTGGAAAGAGAGACGGGACTAGATTTGCTTCCCAGGCATCTCCAAAAAAAATAACTCTGCTCCCCTGTGAGCTCCACAATCACACCACCACCCGCGTGATGGCCCTGGTTAAAAAAAAAAAACTGGGGAGGCAGAGGCAGGCGGATCTCTGTGAGTTCGAGGCCAGCCTGGTCTGCAAAGTGAGTCCAGGACAGCCAGGCTGTTACACAGAGAAACTCTGTCTCAAAAAACCAAGGGAAAAAAAAACCCAAAAAACAAAACAAAACTGGGGAGCAGGATAGCATGCTTAGATGGGTGCAAGACCCAAGCCAGCTAGATGGAGTAACTCTACCACAAGCTTTTACATAAACATAGAGTCAACTTAGGGGGGACATCAAATTCAACTCCTTCAGTCATAGACGATAACCGAGTCACAGACAAGCTGACATTATTAAGCTCCCCCGAGTGATCCATGATCTGCATGAAGCTCTTTGCCAGCATTGTGTTATTGGAAAGGTACAATAAACCCTACAGGAAAAGGAAGTTTTTAAAGGAAGAAACCAAGGCTCTAAGAGGCAAATTGGTTTACCCACGGTCACGCCATCAGGGAGTTGGGTTTACCCATGGCCAACCATGCCTAGTGACCAGGCTTACCCCACATCACCTTTCTCCGTTCTGCGTCTTCCTCCCACACATCCTGAGAGGCAATTTGCTCGTGTTTACATAGCTAGTTTGGTGGCAGAAGTTATAATTGAACTTGGTGTTGGCTGCCCCTGATACACAAATGCTTTCCATGCTGTCAGCATTGCTAGAGTGCTTTTCCTTCCAAACATCCCAGATTATAGAAGAAACCTTCAAGCACATGCCAAAGCCACACATAGCATTCTTTGATATATTGAATTTTATTTTACAGTTTTACACACATGCGTACTATATGACTTTGGAAATGCCAAAGTGATATTTCTGCTTTCTTAGGGTACTTTGGTAATGAGATACTTGAGAAAAACCGCTTATCCTCTGGGGTGGGGAGGTGCACACCTGTAATCATAGCATTCAGGTGGCTGCAGAAGATTCAGGAGTCCAAAGTCATCCTCAGCTACATAGCAAGTTCAAAGCCAGCCTTTGCTACAAGGAACCCAGTCTCAAACACACACACACACACACACACACACACACACACACACACGGGTCTGGGGAGGTATCTCAGTGGTTAAAAATCACTGGTTGCTCTTCTGGAGGACCCAGGTTCAATTCCCAGCACCCATATGGCAGCTCACAACTGTCTATAACTCCTGTTCCACTGGTTCTCACCCCCTCACACAGACATACCATGCAGGCAGAACACTCATACACATAAAATGAAATTAAACACACACAAAGAACAAAACAATAAAATATTTCCTGTTCTTTGAAAAGTCTCTGCTTCAATAGTCAGGAGCCTCCAGGGCCCTAGCTGCCCAACACAAACCCCTCTGGAGGGTTCATGATGTGGGGTTCAGCTAGGGTGCTAACCAAGTGACCCAGGGTTCAGGTTTGGAAAGCCTACCCCATCCCGCCATCCATCCGTCATTTGGACTTTCAACACCCTCCCTTCCCGTGCTTACTCCATGACTCCCAACCTCTTCCAAACGTTTAAACGTTCCAGCATTTAAAACCATCCGTCAGGCACCTCATTTTTCAAGCTGGTCCAGTGGCTTCTGGCTGTAGGCCACACACACAGGAACCCCTAACAGGGCCACAAGGCCCTCAAGGACCTGGCCTCAGCCTCACCCCAGGCTCCCTCCTCTCTCCATCCCTTCCTTTGCTTGTTAGCTCTATTAGGCCAAGTACCTTCAGATCAACTTTCGACCTTCCAAGTATTCCCTGACCCCAACCCTTTCCGGCAGCTCTCCTTCCCTGGCTCTCGCAACCTCTTTTTGTTGTTGTTTACTTTATCATTCCTTTTATTCCTAAATCCCTCGAACACAGGACTGCAGCTGGCCACTTATTTACAAGCTTTCAAGCATATACACTTTTTAAAAGAAGTAGTTGTTTTGGGGCTAGGGAGATGGCTCAGGGCTTAAGAGTATCTTCTTCTCTTCCCAAGGACCTGGGTTTAATTTCCAGCATCTCTATAGGGCAGTTCACAACTGTCTGTAACTGCAAGGGATCCGACATCTCATCTGGCATCTGAGGGTTTCCTCATATACAAGGAGCACACACATGCAAATCTTAAAAAAATGAGAAAGCTGCTTAATAAGTGTTTGAGACTCAAAGTCTGTAGGGGAGAGAAAAGGGGGTCTAAATGTTGCAGGGCATGAAAAAACCACTAATTTAAGCAACTTTTCTGTCTTATGTCATTTTTTTTTTAATCTGGCCCAGACAGAAACTTTCCTTTGGATCTCTCAGTCTGCCTTTCTGTCCCTGTCTCTGGGGCTGTGTTTGCAGAATACCTCACATACAGCAAATGTTCCATAAAGAGAGGTTAAACTGGTCAGCTAAAAAGATTAACCATTACTCCCCCACCCCCTTACCTTTTAAAAAAACTGTTATCTAAATTGTTCTTTCCGGGTATGAGTCGGGAAGAAAGGCTTCATCAAGTCTTCTTGCTAAAGGGAAAAAAATCACGATGGTTAAGACCCAGAAATGGAATCATGAGGTGTTAAACTTGGACGTGTTCTGAAGTCTGGTTTTAATCTGCCCAGTTGTGGGCTTCTAGGGTCTCAGAAAAGTAGCTAGTGATTCGTGAGTACACACGTTCCAGGAAAGCCCTGGGAGCCTGTGGCTCCAGCCTGGAGTGCACGGTAGGGCAAGAACCTTCCTCCTCCACCCTTCATAGGACATGGCTCTGCTGCTTTTTTAAGGGCCTTCTGCCAAGACTGACATGAGAAGGGAAAGAGATGAGGACACTAGCCTTTCTTGTATTTCTCTGGAATGTGATCTGCAAGTAAAACCTGCCAGGAACACTTCCTGGGCCTTGAGTGAGGCTGTGAGGCTCAGGTGCTGACCAATCTCCCCTCGAAGATCTGAAGATCTCAAATAAACAATTCTTTTCTCAGGATTTAAGAGCCCTGAGAAAAGCAGTCGTTTGTTTAACTGTTTCATGGACTCAATGCCATTTTTAACGCACAAAGTTTGTGTCGAGAATGAGATTATGCCTCCAGGCACCTATCCCAGGGGCTGACACACTAAACACTGCAGTTGGCTACCTCCCCACCTTCCTAACTGCTCCCCCAAAGCCCTCTCAGCTGCCTACCTCATCCCTGAAACCTCAAGTCTAGTCTCTTCTCCTTGGGGAACACTGCCCACAGTATCGGACCCATAATGATCTTGGGTTACCCTGTCCTGCCTTTCAATGCAGGTGGCCCAAATGTGATCACGATTCACCTCTGTCTCTCTGGGGAGGTAGGGGCCCTGTCTGTCCCTCTCTGTAACCCCGGAGCCTAGGACAGTGGCACATATAGTGCACTGTGAACACAGATTAAGTGACCTTGAGTGCAATGATCACTCATAATCCGTGAAATAACAGGGTTTTGATACACTTGCGGTTGACAAAGTCACACTTGGCAACTGAGCAAGTAGACAGACCCAAGTGTTAAACCTTGTTCAGTGGAGGCTAACAGTCCCCACTGCCACCAGGAGACCCTGCGGTGATGCTTGCCTTGCCTCATCCTCAGCTGTAGAGGACCTCTGGATCGGATCTAACTGGGCAATTCTTCCTGTGCGTGGATTTAAAAGGGACAAGGTTGGTGGCCAGGGTTAAAGAGAACTTGCTTGCAGATGGATGAAGACTGCTGAAAAATCTGCTTTGATGGGTGAATGCTCTAATGGGAAACACCCTGCCTTCCCCAATTCCAGGAAGCAAATTAGAAGCAGTCCTCCCCCAGTTTTTCTAAATGCTGAAGAGGCCTGGAAGAAAGGGGCTGGCTGCCACTCCATACAGAACTCTGGGACATCCTTTTTTTTTTTCCTGGGATCTCAAGTTTGGGGCCCATTTGGAAACCACACAGTGCCCAGAGGGAAGAGCCAGAGGATTATAAGGCAAACATAGACAATTGAAAAGCACAGGGTTCTCTTGCTGAGAAACATTTTAATTTTCCTTCCTTTTTCTCCCTCCCCATTCTTGGCTCTGCCTAGAAACAGAGGTCCAGGGATAAAGTACGACCTAACGAGAGGTCTCAGGAGCGAGGACCTGGTTGGGTTTGCCTCAGCAGGCATTTCTGAAGGCATGCAGGAAGTCAGTCCTGGGATTAATATTGAAGGATTCTATTTTCTGCTATATATACTCCAGGTTGTTAGAAGTCAACAAACAACGTTAACCTGGTGGGCAGTGTAGGTCAGCCCTCTGGTCCAGGCTGTTCCAGGTCTGAGCTTCCACTAAAGAACTGGCTACAGGGGTCAGGGAAGTGGAACCAGGCTCCTGGTAATTGAAATGGGAGTTCATTAAGCTCCACTGTGCCTTGCCAATTGGCCATGTGGAAGGCCAAGGAGGGCACCACATGTGCATCTGGTACCAATGGAGGTCAGAAGAGGAAGAAGGATGCAGTTTCTGAGTGGGATTTGAACAACAGGGGAAGAGGTGTGAGGGTGTTTATTCTCCTGTCTCCATGTCTCCAGAGGGTCAGCCTTGACATGGCAAACCCACCTGTATAATGGGGGCAAATAACTGAGCGGAGTTGTCCAATCCGAAAAGGACACAAGCCATATGTGTCATTTTAAATGATCTCATGGTCACATTAAAAAGCAAGAAAAAGCAGGTGAAGCTAATTTCAATGTTATTTAGGTCAACATATCATCTCATTTGAACATGTAATGTTCAAAATAAAACCATTAGTGTGATATTTTACAATCTTTAAAAAAATCTTTTTTAAATGTATTTTTATTTTGTGCATATGTGTGTTTTTTTGCTTGCATGTATGTCTTTGCACCACATGTGTATCTGGTACCCATGGAGGCCAGAAGAGGTGGGCACGCTGGAACTGGAGCACTGAAAGTGTGGTCCACTGTGTATGTGCTGGGAATTGAACCTGGGTCCTCGGAAGGGCGGTCAGTGCTCTTAACTGCTGAGCCATCTGTCTCTCCAGCCCCACATTTTACAACATTTAACTAATACTAACTTTGAAACCCTATGAGGGTTTTCACACTCACCATTCAATGTCTAATATTATGTCCTAATGTACACTGATCGCATGTGTGTGTGTGTGTGTGTGTGTGTATCTGTGTATGTGCTTGCACATACCAAAGTATATCACAGAGTACATGTGGAGGCCAGTGGACAACTTGCAGGAGTATGTCCTTTCCTCCTACCATGAGGGTCTTTGGAGAATTGAACCCAGGTTGGCAGCACCCACCTAGCAGCCCTCTGCAGTGGTTTCAGTGGCTCTAACTCCCCCTCCTGGCCTCCATGGTCACTGCATGCAAATAGTGTGCATGCACACACTGGCAAAAACAAAACACAACAAAACAACCCCTCAGATACTCTCCAGACATTCCATACTCTAAAGAAGGTTGTAAGCATCAAACCTAGTGATCAGTTTCTTTAAGATGACAACGTGTAAGAACCGGCTGATAGAGGCTGAAAAGCCACTGAAAACAACTTCATCCCTGGGGAAACTCCACCTCAGCAAGAGTCATCAGCTGGAGGCTGGGAGATGGCTCAGTGTGCAAAGTGCTCTACTGCACAGGTGTGAAGACCTGAGGTTAGAGCCCCGGCATCCATAAGAGCCAGGTGTGGTGGTGTGCGGGGTTGGGGATTGGGATCAGGTGTTTCCCTGAAGCTTGACCGCCTGTCAGTCTAGCTGAAATGTTAATTCCAGAGTCATCCAGAGTTTGTGTCTCTAAGAAAAAAGAGGTGGGGTATAATAGAGGCCGACACCCAGTGTTGGCTTCTGGTTTCTAACGCATACAGACACACATACATGTGAACATACTGCACACATACACACACACCACCCAAATACATACAAAAAGTGATCAGCTTTCTGCTTGCTAATCGATTGCCTTATGTGGACCTCAGATTGTGCTGCACTTTCATTTTTTGAGGCAGGGTCTCCCTGTGTTTGTAGCCCTGGCTGGTTTGAAGTGTAGATAGGGAAAGCTGGCCTGGAGCTTGTTGGCAAGCCTCCTGCATCTGCTTCCCAATGTGCTGAGTCCTCATATCTCTAATTTTATTTTTTGACAGTGTCTCATACATCTTGGGCTGGCCTGGACCTCACTCTGTAGCTGGGAACAGCTCTTGAACTTCTGACCTTTCAGCCTCTGTCTCCCAAGTACAGGGACTACAAATATATGCCCCCAGAGTTGGCTTTACACTGTACTTGTTAATTTTTGTCTTTTTCTAATTTTCAGATAGCTTTTATATTCAAATAAAAAGTTCCAGGGCTGGGGAGATGATGCGGTGATGTATGTGCTATGCGGGCATGGAGGCCTGAGTTCAGATCCCTAGAGCACACGTGAAGCTGGACATAGGAATGTGAGTCTGTAATTCCAGGGCTCCTATGCTAAGATGGGAATCGGACACCCAGGACTCCTTGGAAATGCACAGGACAGTTAGAAACAAGCATAAGGCTGAGCCTCAAATAAGGTGGAAGGTGAGGCCCAACACACAAAATTGTTCTGTGCCCTCTGTGTGCATGCTGTTACATGGTATGCCCCCATTCAGGCACGTGAACATGCGATTTTTTAGCTTTTCTGGGGGACCTGGCATCTGCAGCCTTTGTATTTCTCCTCACAGTCCCAAGAGGCTGATATCGGCATCTCTGTTTTACAGAAGACAAGACAGAGCCCAGAAAAATGGAAAATCATTTCCCCATGTCAAACCTATCCAGGAAATCAGACCTGCCCATGCCAGGCCAAGAGCTCATGGTCCTCCATCTTATTTCCTCTACTAGCAGGTGAGTCACTAACAGGTTAGTGATGCCAATGTGACTGGGCACATGAAGAGAAATAAGCCAGTCACAGAAGAAGACAAATCCAGGGGAAGATCGTTGGCTTACTGACCACCACAGAGCAGGAAGCATCAGTACAGGTTATAAGCAAGAGTGCCCAGTCAGCAGGGCCGGGACTAGACAGGAAAGAATGCAGAGATAAAAAGTGACTTCCTGGTTGGGAAAAAAATACTCAAAGTATGAGGACCCAAGTTTGGTCCCCAGAACTCACACACAAAAAAGGAGCCTAACATGGTGAAATGTGCTTGTAATTACATCCCTGGAGATGCAGGGACAGGCAGATTGCTGGGACTCCCTGGCAAGCCACCCTAGCCTACTTGGTGAGCTCCAGGCCTATGAGAGACCCTGACTGGGGATGGGTGGGGATGGTCAGCTCCTAAGGAACAACTCCTGAGATTGTCCTCTGACCTCTGCATTACTCAAGTGCGTGTGTCCTCATCAATATACACACACACCCAGACACAGACACACACACAGAAACACTCACAGAAAAGCAGACACACACACACACACACATACACACACACAAACAGAGACACAGAAACACACACACAGATTACTTCATGGAGACAGAGTAATTTCAAACATGACTTTGAACTTGTGTAAAGAATTCCAACTCACTGGAACAGTGACATACTACTATGTAATGTGATGGCCCTGCTAGGGTCTGGGAAGACATCACAGGTGTGAATGTGTACATTAGCTGAATTAGAAAGAAAGGCAGAAGGGATGTTTAGAGAGTTGTGCAGAGGGGCTGAGTTAGTCGGTGGTGGAGAGCCGAGTAATGCATGGAGCAACCAGATAACAAATAATCCCATGCAGACGGGAGAGCAGAAATAAAACAGCGAGAAGAGAGGTTCTTAATAATACTAAATGTCATGGTCATTATTAATGCCGAGGTCTATTGGCGACAGTCTCTGGCAGATGGTCATTTATGGGAAAGATCTCTGAAATGTTGCAAGCCGAACAGTTTTATGGCCTCAGTAGAGGAGCACCACACTGAGATATAACAAGGCCTTCTGGTGTTACAGGAGGGACTGGGCTGGGTGGTAGACCACAACCAGCCACTGTAACAGTGTGGTTGAGTGTTGAGGTCCCTGAGGTGGGTCAGAGAGCAGAGGGAATCGAGAATATGAACCATATACAGATACAAATGAGGCTTGGGTGCTGAGGATATGACTCTGTGGGACAGTGCTTGCCTGATATGCACAAAACCCTGGGTTTGCTCCCCAGTACAGGATAAATCTGGTGTGTTGGCACACACTTGCAAAATTGAGGCAGGAGGAACAGGAGTCAAAGGTCATCCTCAGCTACAAAGTGAGTTTGAGGCTAAGTGGGACTGCAGGGGACTCTGTCTCTAACAAAAACAAAAGACATGGCTTAGAGACAAGTAGTTTGAAGAAGGAAGGGGAATAAAGAGAACTATGGAGAACTTGGTGCAGTTTTCTGACTGTCATTTACTTTATCTCTCTGAGGGCAATCTGCCCCCACCCCGCCCCTATTCAATGTTATTTAAAAAATGTCTAGAGTAAATGAGATAATGGGCCAAGCTGACGTTAACTCTGTGAACCCAAGTATCTGATTCGAACACAAATGGTTAAGTACCTTTGCCATCGGTGCAGCCCTGAGCCTGTTCTTAAAGTGACTGAGTTAGTTGCTTCTTTGAAGATATAGATAACTCGTTGTCATAGAAACGAAAGTGCACAAGTTCAGGGTCTGAGGATTTGGCACCAAACAGGTGCTCAGTAAACCACAGGGCTCTTTTCCTTCTCAAGCCGTGAACCGCTCGCTAGTCAGAGCCTGGCATATGGCACGCTCTTTAGAAATGTTTGAATTCGGACTATATTGCCCAAGACAGAGGTTGCGAGCTGCCCATCCCCATCCCGGGGCGAGCTCTCTGCTCTGCTGTATTATCTCGCGCCCACAGCAGCCCAAGTTCTCCAGGTCTGCCCCACTCTCTGCCCGGAGGGGCACGACACTCACCTTGTGCCCCGCGCCACGTCCAGCGGCATCCGACGGCGCTGCTCTGGTGGTGCTCGGTCCTGCCTGCAGCAGCGGGAGATGCCGGCCCCAGGCATAGTTTTCCCATCCCGTCATGGGCGGGAGCGCCTTCCTTCCCGGTCACGTGCGCCGGCCAGCAGCTGGAGCTCTTTTTTCCCTTCGGATTTCAGAAAGACTTGCAGCAGCAGGGGCAACTTGGGTGTGTCGGTGCATTGTGTGCGTCAAAGTTGTCAGAGCATTTGGAAGTTTAGTAGACACGAGTTACAGTTATTGGTGTTTGCCAGTGTACACACACGCAGAGCCAGCTGTGTGTACACGTGGGCATGTATCTCTCAGTGGATACCAGGCTGTCGGCAGAGAACATTTCCCTGCAACTGATTGTGTGGGTCCTGGGGAGTGATTACAAGCTATGTGTGTGTGTGTGTGTGTGTGTGTGTGTGTGTGTGTGTGTGTGTGTGTGTGTGT
>CAJQZJ010032716.1:1880201-1901284 GCA_907164525.1 Lophiomys imhausi | reverse complement strand
TGTGTGTGTGTGTGTGTGTGTGTGTGTGTGTGTGTGTGTGTGTGTGTAGGTCACGCATCCAAATATGCATCACACCCCAACATGCACATGTGCCTGATACCATGGTGAAGGCTGAGCTGAGTGTGTAACTGGATTGTGCATTATATACTGGATGTGTCCGATAGTGGGTGTCTGTGTGAGGTGGCATTGATGAGTGTTCAGTGGCTCCTTTTCTGTACACACACACACACAGACACACACACACACACACACACACATACATGGATTTTCTCTGGATGTCAGTGCCCACGCGACTCTGTTGCAGCCCTCAACTCTCTCCTACACAGACAGTAGTTCTTTTCTCTTCCCAGTGACTCTCGGGCCTTCCTCAAATCACGCAAATGGGACCCACTGGGTGATCTCAGCCCCCAAACAGGCAGAGAGAACCTGGTTAGATCACAAGCAGATACTAGGAGAAGGAAACCCAGGGGCCTGTTACTAGCTTCTCTCCATTCTTTCCTCTGTTCCCTTTCTAGCTCCTAGTATCCCACTGGGCAGCAGCAGCATCTGGCTAACAGCTGTCACAAGTGTAAATGTTACAGTCAGAATTTTAATGCAGAAATGCCTTCAAAGTCTGCTGCTGATTCCCCCAGCCTAGACAAGTCAGTGAAGTGTGTAGACAGTATTTCACCTGCTGAGATATGGGAAGAATAATAATGATCTTACTTGCATCTGACTTTCCTCTCTTAGCTGTGACACTCACAAGGAGTTTTGGAAGCTACCAATCTGTGCAGAAACTCAGTATTGATAATCTACAAATTTATAGTTTGAAACGATGATAAATGTCATACTGCTACCACCATTATGTATTATATAATAGCGTTATATGTTATATAATACAAAATAAGTAATGATACAAAGATATGTTAGTGGGCTCAATGTTAATTCAGCAAATTAAAAAGTTAAATTACATTTGTTCATTTAAGCGTGTATGCATGTGTGTGGGGGTCGGTGAGTCTCCGACTGGCCATGCCTAATGGTAGGCACAAATACAATACAAGTAAGCCAGTTCACCCTCCCACGTGCTCTCCATGGAAGGTACTGATTTGCTTCTGAAGTATTAACTTCAGAGACCTAGTCCTAGTCTTCCTTGAGCCATAGCTTCCTGCCACTTGGAAAGAACCTGCTAATGACAAGAGACAGTGGCATCCCCACAAAAGAAGAACTGGAAGTTACAGAGTGCTGTGGCTACTTTATTAAAGTCTTTGATCTGATACTTGTAATAGTTGTGATAAAAATCCTATTCTCTTATTCTTTCTCTCTCTTTAAAGTAGCATCAATGGGCTCCTGTCACTTACTATAGAAGGAGACCCACTGGGGTGCCCTCCCATGCCTAGTTCAAACCTTTTTTTTGTATGAAGTTCCTTCAACATAAGATGGTATGAATAAATGCTTTCTTTGAGTTATTAACTGGCGATCTGCTGGATCCCCACAACATCCACTGACGAGTGCCACGTCCTGATGTGTGTGCCTCTTTCTTACACTGGCTGGGCAAGCACTTCCTGGTCTAGGCTGCATCTGAGTCTTTAGACTCACTGAGGAGGAAAGGTCCTGCCAAACAATTTAGGCCAAGGTCCCCATTTCATGCACAATGCTGGGAGGCCCAGAGACTGTTGGTGGCTTGATAGTTCTGGATGCAAAATAAAATCCAAACCCTTTTGACTTACACCTATAGCTAAACTATGGATTGCTTTCTTTGCCCTTTTCAACCCTTCTTTTACTCCACTCTTGGCACCAAAGTTTCTACAAACCATTATTTAATCATTCCAAAAGCTAGTGGCCACGACCCAAGAACTCAGATGTTTGTTTTCAATACAGGGCTTAGTGTTGGTGAAGTTCTCCAGAATGAGGTCACTGTAGATGGGGTGTCAGTAATGAAGCAAGGTTGGAGAGACAGCTGTTGGTAAGGTGGGCATGCTGCCATTCTATGGACTTCTGAGTTGGTGGGCCTGGGGGAATCGTGTTCATCATTGGTTTTAATGTCATTTATTTGATAGAAAAGATCAAGTTAAAAAGCCATGAGGTTGAAGCAGACACTAGCTACGTCACTTAGGATGAAACAAGACAGACATTCAACCCGAAAGAAAGAATTTAGATTTATACTACACATAAATTTGGTGTTGTTTTGAACATAGCAGTTCTGTTTCTAGGAATTTGTTCTGGAAGTATGCCCTATGTATTTCAACCCATTTGAACTTTAAACAGTTAGGGAGCAGGTTAAATAAACCATTGCACATTTGTATACAAACAACAGATCACAGAAACAAAACCCAGAAGGGAACACAAAATATCTCATCTGAATGTGGTGGAGCCCAACTTGGTTTTAGGACTCAGGAGGTTGAAACAGGAGGATTGTAAGTGTGAGCCCAGCCTGGGCTATCAAGTGAAAAAAAATTTTTTTTTAAAGCTCATGAAGGGAACTGAATTCCCTAGAGAGAGGAACTGGAAAAATGTGTTTTATTTATTTTCCACTGTGTGTCTTGGAATGATGTGCATTCGAAAACCATGAGAGTGCTTTACTAATTCAGTGTCCTGGCTTTTGATAAAGTGCCCTGTGGCAGCTCTTGGAGAGTCTTCCTTTGTTTGGCATTGTGGATGGGCTGGACCTGCGAGTGTTGGAGAGACTTTAGACAATTAGCGGTGACCTTCTTATAATGACACACTTTATTTTGAGAAATAGTGAAAATGGAAGTCTGTTGTTCCATTGCATGGAAGAAAGATGTGGGCACAGTGATGGGTTTTTCCCCAGGGTTACATTAGTGGGAGTTTTTTTTCGGGGGGAGGAGGTGACCTAACCTTGGTCCTGGGCACAAGTTCCTCTACTAGAGCATGAATAGAGTAGTTTCCATGGGAAGGGAAAGAAGAAACAGAGGGAGCCTCCACCAGCAGAATGGTTGCAGGAAAGCTGAAGTCCTGAAAGGGCTGGAGCTCTGACAGAAATGAAATTGGACCAAAATAGACACCATATCTCTTCAACAGGAAGTGGCCAGAAGAGCTCCAACCAGATTCCAGATGTAGTTTCCAGGGCCTTGGCTGGAGAAATTTCATTTTTAGAATCAGATGAAGGAAGAAAGGAAGGAAAAAAGGTAGGAAGGAAGGAAGGATGAAAGGGAAAGGGAAAGGAAAGGAAGGGAAAGGAAAGGAAAGGACCTGAAGAAAAAGCTTTTAAGAAGGCTTTTCAAATGCATGGCTCAGAAACAAACAAGCTGGGCATGGTGGCTCACATCTGTAATACCAGCACCTATGAGGCTAAGGTAGGAGGATTGCTGAGAGTTTGGGGCAAGCCTGGACTACATAGTGGGTGACAGAGTGAGACCTAATCACAAAACAAAACGGACGCGTTGTTTGAAGGAGCGCCTCAAACTGCTTTGCAGAATCAAGCTTTGAGGAACAGGTGTGGACAGGACTGGCCACGTTTCTGCCAGTGTAGTCATCGAAGAGAAAAGGAAAAGTAAATTCTTCATCTCTCCCCTCTGGCTGGGAAGAAAAAGCAGAAACCCCAGATTAGGAGTGAGATGTGACTGAACTATATACATGTGAATTTAGCTAGCGGCCAGGCAGAAACTCTGTCTGCACCTGTTTGTATTTGGGGGATCTCTATGCACTTAATAACACTTGGAAGAGCATGTTAGTCAGGTCTGCTCAACTCACACATGGCAGATGCATTTACCTAAAGTAAACTATATATGTGTGCATAGTCATCTCTTTAATGATATTTAACTTCCATGCTACGGGAACAGAGAAGTTGAGCTTGGGACCTGGGATGGTTGCAAAGTGCCACATGTGTGAGTTATAGAGTAAAAGTAAAACATGTTCACGGTGGGAAAAGGTCAAAAGAAAAACCAATAATAAAAAAAGACAGGATCTTGCTATGTTGCCAAGTCTGACCTTAACCCTGAGCATTATGTCATTCCACTGAGGACCATGACGATCTGTTTCATTAGTGACACTGTGCCGATTAGATCTAATAAGGGAGTAAAGTACCTTCCATGTTTTAGGAAAATGCATGTGAATCAGAGAATCAGCCTTGTAGATGTTTCTGATGTTCCAATACCCTGGCGCATATTGCAACAGCCATCTCATGGCAAAAGTAAGTTACTATTTCTTATTACCTACCATGGGGGTGAAGCACAACACTCCATAGCCTTTTGGCCCTTTGGAGTGGTATTTCCCAAATCCATTTACCAAGCAATCAATTATGCAGAGACCAGAGCATGAAAGGATTTGAAGCAAGCCTGTCTTTAGTGCAAGCTGCTCTGCCCTCAGCAGCCAGCTTCAGCCCTAGCAGATCCAATGACACTGGAGTGAGCAGATAGAGATTCTGTATGGAGCCTGTGCCAATAGAAGAATCAAAACCTCCAGGGCTTTTGAGAAAACCTGCACTCCGAGAAGTAATAGCTCAAAGTCAGTTGATAAGTCTTGTGAAGACTGAGCCCTTTACAATGACGCTGGATGCTATTTGATTCTACAGGTCATAAATAGGATTAGTGGACATGAAACAGAGGAGTCAGGGATGAAGATGTGGAAGGCACAAGATTTGTCTGGGTTGTGTAATAAACAGCTCAACTTTTCTCCCACAAGTCAGCTGCTGCCTTTCCCTTCTCCCTCCACATCCCCATCCCCTCCCTCACCCCTCCCTCTCCCTGCCCCCCTCTTCTCCTCCTCCCCTCCCTTCCTCCTCCTTCTTCCTGTTTTTCCTCCTCCTCTTCTTTCTTTCTTTCTTTTTTTTCGAGACAGGGTCTTTCTGTGTCATAGCCCTGGCTGTCCTGGACTTGCTTCTTAGACCAGGCTGGCCTTGAACTCACAGAGATCTGCCTGCCTCTGCCTCCCAAGTGCTGGGATTAAAGGTGTGCACCACCACGCTCGGCCCTCTTTTTTTTCAATTTATAACTTTGTCTGCAAGGGGTGAAGGACTCCTTGTAACCAACTGACTGGAAGGAAGAAGCTTTGGCCTGGTCTACAACTTATTCTGACCAACATGATAGCACTAGGTGATTGCTGTAAAGGCTTTCAGCGTTACAACTTCAGTCTCCTAATGAAACAGAATGTTCCTAGGAGAGTTCTGAGCTTGGTATTTTGTTTCTGCTGTGTTGGAACTAAGCAATACCTAGAATTCTGGGATGTAAGCTGCAGTGCTTAAGGGCAAAGACTAAAGTTTGATGGGTGGTCATGGACTTGCAAAGAGGCATGAAATAGTAAGAGCGGATGGCAGGACTCGAACCCAGGCCATCCACACTCAAAGTATGGCACCCTCTATGGTGAGTCACCTGGGCCCTTGAGGCATGGAGTAGACCTTACAGAACAAGTAGAGAATTAGCTTAGAGGCTCAGAATATGGATCTGAGGAGATGCAAAAACACAGCTGTGCACTATGTGAATGTACCTCAGAGCTCATGTGTGGTCATGAAAAGCCATTTTGGAATACATTATAAAGGAAACTTAGTCAAGAATATGCTCATGTGATCAGCAGAGTGTAGGAAAGCCCTGGTAGAGACTATATTCGCAGTTCCAAGGTGTTCTGTGCTCCTGATGGGAGACAGCTCATCCCCATGGCCCCAAATCAGTTTCCTAATTGCTGCCATGACACTTGGTTACAAAATTAACAGCATAAAAGCCACACATACTTACTACCTCACCATTCTGGGGTCAAAGTCCAAGATCAGTCTAATGGATACAGTCAAGATGTGAGCAGGGATGAATGTTCTGGAAGTTCAGTGGAGAGTCTGTGTTCCTGCCTTTTGCAATTTCTGGAGTATCCCTGTATCCTTTTTGGCCTATGGTGCCTTCTGTTTCCCTCAGAGCTGGTGGAGTAGCATTTCCATCTGTCCCCAAGTCCCCAATCTTTACATTTGCTCTCATATCTAATGACTTTCCTGCTCTGTCTTTGTGAAGGCAGTGAGTGGAGCAATGAGTAAGGTCTCCATCATGTGGTGACATATTCACAAGGTTCAAGTAGCAGGAGATAGAGATTCCTTTGAGGGCTTCCATTCTGCAAATTGCAGGCCTTGATCAGCAATGGCAATTAGAGTTCATGGCTGTCCTCTCCAGGGCTGTTAGTTTGAGGCAGCCCTTGGCTATGATGGGTGGTTTTTTTTTTTTTATGCTGCTGATGTCCTGTTTCTTTTTCCTATGATAAACTACAAATCTGTTATTCTTGTCATTTGGGGTTCCATTTAGCAAGTGAGCCCTTCCTTGCAATAACCAACAGGCGACGAACAGGGCACTTTGCTGGTTTCAATATCTTTGATTACTGTGTTAGTTACTTTTATATTGCTGTGACAAAACACCGTGACTAAGGCAACTTATAGAAGGAAAGGTTTCTTTTGGTTTTATGGTTCCAGAGGCATAGAAGCTCAACCCATCATGTTGAGGAAGCTGACAGCAACAAGACAAGGCAGCTGGGACAGCTCACAACTCAAAATGTAAGCAGGAAATGGAAAGGAGAAATTGAAAATAGCACAAGTCTTTAACCTCTTAAAACCTGTCCCCAGTGACATGCATCCTTCAGCAAGGCCACACCTCTGAAGTTTCCCCAAATAGGGCTACCAACTGGAGACCACACATTCAAATGCCAGAGACTATAGGGAGACATTTCTCATTCAAACCATCATAGTCACCAAGGATAAACTGGGCTGCTGCTACACAAATGAAGCAAGAAAGACTATATGTAGGATATCAGTGGATAAAGACACTTCTCAGAGCTTCTATGTCCAATAGTAAATGCTCATTAAAATAATAATTCTTGGCTGGTTGTGGTGGTATACACCTTTAATCCCAGCACCCGGGAGGCAGAGACAGAGGAAGACGTATCTCTGTGAGTTTGAGGCCAGCCTGATCTATGAAGAGTGTTCAGGATAGCCAAGGCTCTGTTACACAGAGAAACTCTGTCTCAAAAAAACAAACAAAAAGTTCTTGAACTGGGTGTGGTGACAATACCTAACCTGTAATCCCAGCACACAGCAGCAGACAGGAGGGTTAAGAGGTTGAAGAACCAGTTGGGTGTGGTGGCACACACCTTTAATTCCAGCACTTGGGAGGTCCTTCCTAATTATCATGGCAGCTAAGGTTGTTCATAAATGTTCCTCATGAAGTTAAGGAAGTTTACTATTTTTAGTTTTGGATTTTTTTCATTAAACAATGTTAGGTTTTCTCAAGTTCTTTTCCTGCGTCTATTGAGATGGCTGTATGTTTATTTCTTCGATCAATATGTTAAATTACAGTAACTTTACCTTGAATCATCCTTGCAGTCTCAGAATAAACCCAATTTGGTCACAGAGTATATTCTTTATTATATTGCAAGATATATGGTAAATGTTTAACATATTCCTGTTCCAACACTTCATATATACACACACACACATATATATATATGTATATATCACATTATGTGTGTGTGTGTGTATACGCCTATGTATGTGTATTTTTTTTTTTTTAGGTTTTTCCAGACAGGGTTTCTCTGTATATCTTTGACTGCTCTGGACTCACTTTGTAGACCAGGCTGGCTTTGAACTCAGAGATCCTCTTGCCTCTGCCTCCCTGAGTGCTGGGATTAAAGGCATGCGCCAACACGCCCAGCAATTACAGACAGCTGTGAACTGCCATGTGGGTGCTGGGATTTAAACACAGGTCCTTTGGAAGAGCAGTCAGTGCTATTAACTGCTGAGCCATCTCTCCAGCCACATGTGTATTGTTTTTTATTACTAAAAATTTTTAGTAATTAACCCCCAGTGTTTTATTATTAAAGATTTCAAATATACATATGACATATTTATATATACAACTATATTTATATATTTAATGAATATATAACTATTTATAATTATATATTATATAATCATATAACAAATATATTTGCTAAATATATGTATATATATATATTTGAAGTATTTAACAATAAAACACTGGAAGGGTGCGCTTACTCAGCTCAGAGGTGCAAGCTTCACCACTGTGTTCAATCCCAGGTAGAAGTGATGTCACAAAATTATCCTCTGAGCCCCCACACATATGCCATGTCACATGTATACACACAAAGTCATACATCACACATAAACACAATAACAATAAACAGATGTCTTAGTTAGGGTTTTATTGCTGTGAAGAGACACCATGATCATGACAACTCTCAAGAAAAACATTTAATTGAGTGTGGCTTACAGTTTCAGAGGTCTAATTCGTTATTGTTATGGTGGGAAGCATGGCAGCATGCAGGCAGACGTGGTCCTGGAGAAGGAGCTGAGAGTTCTACATCTTGATCTGCAGGCAGCAAGGAGAGACTGTGTATCACACTGGGCCTAGCTTGAGCATAGGAGACCTCAGAGCCCACTCCCACAGTGACACAGTTCCTCCAACAAGACCTCACTTCCTCCAACAAGACCACACCTCCTAATAGTGCCACTCCCTATGGGCCAAGCATTCAAATGCATGAGCCTATAGGGGCCATTCCTATTCAAACCACCACAACAAATAAATATAAAATAAAACATGGGAGATCAAGTTCTGAAAATGTAGATAGGGCTTTTCCTAGAAGGATGTACTAAATAGATTTGTTATTATTCTAATCAACCTGATGCTCTACAAAAAAACAAAAAAATCCTCAAATAGCCAGGTGATGGTAGCGCACGCCTTCAACCCCAGATCTCAGGAGGCAGAGGCAGGTGAATCTCTAAGTTCAAGGCCAGCCTGGTTTACGGAGAGGGTGCCAGGAAAGCCAGGACTATACAGAGAAACCCTGTCTTGAAAAAAAAAATTAAAATTAAAAAAAGCTCAAATACCACAGACCAACTGCCTAGTTCCCATTATAACTAGCAAAATGTCTTTATACTGCTAGTGCCACAAAACGTCACAATTAAGCAAAAAACAAAACAAAACAACAACAAAAAAAAACAAACCAAACCAAACAAACAAAAAAACTGTCTTCTTTGGAGGGGAAATGAAAAGATTCTTTAGGGAAAACCTCTCCGAGTGTTTGATTTTATAGAGGAGAAAATTGAAGCCCAGAACAAGTAAGAGTTGCCTAAAACCACATAACAAAACTGGAGCCAAAACTTTCCCATTACTCATTCATAATATTGGAAGCCAACAGATGAAGTGGTCTCCAGATGGTTTGTGATGGGAAGTAGCCTCTAACACAGAGAACCTGTGGCCTCAGAGTATGGCTACATTTAGCAAGTGGAACAATGGAATGGAGATCTTTTTCCGTTGACTGACAGCTGCATTTCCTGGCAGCTTCTTTACCTATGGTAGCAAAACTGGTTGATGGAAGATTTAGACACGCCCTGGCAATTTAGCATGCACAGCATCTTCCACACTTATTCCAGGGAAAGCACTGGGGTTGAATCTAGTGAGCTAAGAGCAGGCCACGAGGACTAACAGGCCAGAAGAAAAGTGTCTTAAGGAAAATAAAGGTGCTATTATGAAATGCACCAAGTGAACAAATGAATGTTGAACAGGTCAAAATGAGACACTCAACTGGCTAGTCATCTTTATTTATCATTGTCATCATCATTTGGTTTTTCGAGACAGGGTTTCTCTGTGTAGCTCTGGCTGTCCTGGAACTCACTCTGTAGAGTTCAAGTTCAAGCTGGCCTTGAACCCAGAGATCTGCCTGCTCTGTCTCCTGAGTGTTGGGGTTAAAGGCGTGTGCTACCACTGCCCAGTGCCAGTCATCTTTTTAAAATTGCATTTATTTATTTAGTTGGGGGACACATATGCTGTAGTGCATGATTTTCCAAAGTCGGTTCTCTTCTTCCACCATGTGGACCCTAGGGGTCAAACTCCTCGGGTCACTGGGCTTGGTGGCAACGGCCTTGGCCTGTTGCGCCAACTCCTCAAGTATTGGGGGCACAGATGAGTCAGCTTCGAGGGCATGAGAGCAGAGGAGCTGGCTCTGCCTTCTGCTGATTGTCTGAGGGTCATTCATTGGGTGGCGTAGCTGGAACAGTGCTGGAGAGCTCACCCTGGTGGTGAGGATAAGGAAAAGCCCAGCAAGCTGACCAGCTAAGCTACCACCCAGGCCCAGACCTAGGGCTCTGAGTTGGCCCACCCCAAAATTTATATCCTCTGGGAATGGGTTGGGACACGTGAAAGGGCAAGTCCTGCGGATCCAAAGCTGCAGGATCGCCATGACACAGGGTAACAGCAGGATAACCAGGAGGAGCCCAAGTGAGAATCCAATATTGATGGTGTCACAGAGCCAGAGACCTTGAACCAGACCAATGACTCATTGCAATGAACATTTGCAAGTGAAGATGTGTGGACAGAGGGATATAATGTGGGACACACTGTGACATACCACAGCTTCTATGATGAGATGTTTTAGGTGCTTTGTGTGTATGTGTGTGTTTTATTTTGCAGGGGAGGTTGCAAGGGTGAAGGGAGGATGAGGGGATGGGGAGATGAGTGGGACTGGGTGGGTTGCATGATATGAAACTCACAAAGAATCAATAAAAAGTTAAAAAAAAAAGAAATAAAATAACCCAAAAGTATCTTCCTAGGACAGTATCTCCTGTCCATCTTAGGAGATCTGAAAATTGATGAAAGACAAGAACAGCCCTGAGTTCCACTCTCAGCACTCCATACTGAGCATGATGGGGCATATACCTGTAACCCCAGCACTCAGAAGGTAGAGGCAGGAGGAGCAGGAGTTCAAGGTCATACTTAGCTATATGGTGTGTTTGAGGCCAGCCTGTTTAAATAAAAAGATGAAACATTTGCACCTTTATAAAACTTGCATTGAGACAAAAAACAAAAACAAAATAAAACAAACAAAAAAAGACCCACCGAGTTGAATGTGAATGTTCACATTATAGAAATGTATGTGCACACACATCTCAGGAATAGACTCACTAAACTACACTTGTTTATTGTTTTAAAGATAGGGTTTCACTGTACAGCCTTGGCTGGCTTAGAACTTTCTATAGAGACCTTATCTACCACCTGCTGGTGTTAGAGAAGCAGAGGATGTGTGACTGTTGGCAAAATCAACAGCCACGGCAGGAGTGGGCCCCGGTGACAGCTTCTGAGGCATCCACGTTGGAACGTGGCTTTGTTGCTTGCAGGCTGGGGACCTTGCAGATCCTCGTGGGGATGGCACTACCTACTTTGTGAGTCTATTGGGTAGCTAGCTTACTTAGGAGAACACAGGAAATAACTCAATTGCTTAGGCTCTTTCGTGCCTGAGAACCGGGGTCCTGCAGCCCAGCTCTAGGTGAAGTAGAGGATGCTCAGGAACCAGTTCCAGGGTCCAGCTCTGTTCTGCCATCAGCCAGGAGCCCAAGCCCTCAGGACTGGTCTGTCTGCCGCAGCAGGAATCTGAGGGCAAGGTCAACTACCAGAAGCCCAAGTCCTGCAACCAGGTCAGGGTTCCATCCCGCCCCAGAGCTTTCCTGGAGGGGTGGGGAGGTGTGTGGCTCCCGCGCAGGCGCAGTGGTGACCGGCTGAAGGGTCCACAGAGCTGCAAGATACTCGCGCTATGGCCTGCCTGGGTTTCAAAGGTGTGAACTGTAGCGGTCAAAGGGCCGTATATCTGGAGTAGAAGGTGCTGTAAGGTCTGTACCAGTTCGCCTTTTGACTTTGGGAGGGCTTAGGCTTTGAAAATGGAGATGATAAAGCTCCAGTAATTGGTGTGTACTAGGAACAATGAGGAGCCTACTCCAAAATTGAACTCTGACAAATGCGGAGCACTCTTTAAATGCCGTCAAGATAAATAAATACCAGTGGGCCGGAGAGGCGCCTCAACAATTAGAAGCACCGGCTGCTCTTGCAGAGGACCAAGGTTCTGTTCCCACATACAACCCCAGTTGCAGGGGATCCAATTCCTTCTTCTAACTTCTGTGGGCAAGCACGTGGAGTACAGACATACATGCAGGCAAAAAATCCTCATACATGTAAAAGAAATAAACCTAAAAATATCCATTAAAGTAACGATACTCCCTTCAACAGCCTACACCTGGCCTTCCCATGACTTACAACATGTGGGTGAATGTTCTAGAATGAAACCATCGTGGAGAAAAGAAATGTTCTATTTTAAAAGATTGTGTGTGTGTGTGTGTGTGTGTGTGTGTAAGACCCGCGGAGTTCAGAAATTGAAATCAAGTGGGCAGGTTTGTTACGCAAGCACCTTTATACTTTATACTCTGAGCCGCCTCCACAGCCCTTCTGCCATCATTCTCTTTTTGGGACAAGCTTGTTGGCCCAGAGCACCCTAAGTAGCCCAGACTGACCTAAAACCTGCCATGATCCACCTGCCTCAGCCTCCCAAATGCTGTGATGAGGAGCCAACACACCAAGATGAAAATACGTTTCATTTAAAATTATTTAAAAGATGAGAGTGTGTGTGTGCAACATGCTCCTATGTCATGTATGTGTCCACCTCATTGTTTGTGGAGGCCAGAGGAAGAGGTCAATGGGATATCACAGGTCGTGGTTAGCTTTTTTACACGGTACCTGGATTTAGGTCTTCATGCTTGATCCCAGCAAGTGCTTTTCCACTGTCTCCAGTCTGGGGAATGCCATGAACTCGAATTACAGATTTTATTAAAACTCGATGTAGACACCAGAAAACTTGTCTAAGAAGTTGCAAAACAATCAGCAGCCATCTAAGCCAGAAACAGAAGCCCTAACAACAGAAGCCAACATTTGCCTCTGACACATCTGTTGGCTGCAATGCTGTACCCATTAGCAATCAAGCAAGCTGTTTGGAGGGAAGCACACGTGCTAATTGTAAGACGCAAATGTCTTGTGCTCCATGAGCTGCATTAGAGACATGAAAGCTACAGCCTGCAGTTCCAACACTGGAAACGGTGACTGTTTGAGATAATAGAGTGAAAACCCACAAAGCCAGACACAGTGGTGCACACCAGCAACCCCAGCACTTGGGAGGTGGAGGAGGATGCTTGTCTTCAGCTACATATTGTGAGGTCAGCCTAGGCTACATGAGACCCTGTCTAGAAGAAGAAAAAAAATCCAAGTCCACATAAATCTAAGTACTGTTCTGCGAATTATAAATTACATCCCCTCCCCAATTTAACAGTAAGATGATTTTAAGTATTGTAGAATTCTAAAATCAGAGTAAATTAGGCCTCAGAGTTTAAGTTGATAAAGGATGCTGAAAGTTTCTTTAACGAAGTCAAAAGATGTCATCCCACATTCTAGTATTCCTCTAATCCATTTCTCTGCCAAATAGTTGAGTGATACTACAGACAACTCACAGCTATTCTCAATTACATCTTTATTAAAAAAAGATAATACACAAAACAGACACCAATTTAGACTTTGTGTTATACCACCTACGTTGAGGTAGGGATGGAACAACACAATTTTGGCCTTTATGATCAGAGATCGATTTGCTTTATATTTTGGGTGTGTGTGGGTACTTGAGTGTGACATGTATGGGGTCAGGTGTTTCTCAGGTGCTGCTCACTGTCTTGGTGCTTGCAGATTTGGATGGGCTGGCTGCCCTTCAAACCTCAGGTATGTATCTGTCTCTCCTCCCTATGGCTGGGATTAAAAGCACACACCACTGCATCTGGCTGGCTGGCTTTTTCTTTTTTTTTTTTTTTTGTTTTTTTTTCTTTTTGGTTTTTCGAGACAGGGTTTCTCTGTTTAACAGCTCTGGCTGTCCTGGACTCACTTTGTAGACCAGGCTGGCCTCGAACTCGCAAAGATCCGCCTGCCTCTGCCTCCCAAGTGCTGGGATTAAAGGCGTGCGCCACCACCGCCCGGCTTCTGGCTTTGTTTTTAATGTGGGCTCTGGAGCTCAAACTCACAGCCTCATGCTTGCAGAGCAAGGCATTCTCTGACTCAGCTAATCCCTGAGCCTATATTAATCTCAGTCTGAATGTTGACACCGTGTATAGCCAGATATTTGGCAATTTGAGTTTGTTGCTTTTCTTCTGCCATGTCTGGAGATGCTGGTCTCAGACAGTATCCTAGAAGTCAGTTTGGAGCACATTTGTTGAGTTAGTGTGCTCAGATCATGTTCTCACAATTTTACTGTGTCAGCATTGTCTGTGCCATGTTTTTGGTCGAGGAAAGCTGACGATCACAGCAGAATCAGCTACGAATACACCAGGAAGCCATCCTTAAGACACTCTTGAACAACCTTTGGCTTCAGGTTTTTCTGCTCTTCAAGTTTTATCAAGTGGCACCTGCTGGGTTCGCAGATTAGATGACTACATGTCTTAGATCTTTTGTAACTTACAAAGATCAGAATTAAATGACATACAGTAGTAAAAGCCACGTCTTCTATCATAAAAGGGATTTCTATGCCTACACGTTCATGTTCAGCAAGGTAAGTGTAAAGCAGTCGATGCGAACCATTACAGGCTAAGCATTTTAGAGGTAAGACATAAGGAAATGGATGAAAATCCAACATTTAACAACCAATTTGAAAACAGATTTATTATTTGGATTATGGGGGACATAGATATTTACATGCCCTGCAGATTTCCTTCCGGCGATGCAGATGAAGGTAGAATACTTGTTGCTTAAAGCCAAGAAAATCTTAGAAGGCAAAACAAAATGCTATAAAATAACTGCAATTATGGACTCAAATTACTAGTGATGTAACTATTGGAATTGCTAGTAATTTAAGAACTGGAGCTTTGAGAGGACCTACACGGATCCCACTATATATAAGAGACCTGAAGACTGACAGCACACAGCTGGAGACCTAACTATGGAACACGTAATGTCTTTTAATTAATTAGTTAATTAATTAATTAATCAATCAATAGGCCATCTTGCTATGTAGCCCAGGATAGCCTCAAACTCTTTCACTTTCAAAGCCTCATGTAGTACAGACTGGCCTCAATCTTGTTACGTAGCTGAGGTGGGCTCTTGCCTCAATCTTCTGAGTGCTGGGATTACAGGTGTGCACCACCACACTTAGCTGACCATGAACTCTTGACCCCCTGCCTTTACCACTCTCAGGTGCTGGCATCACAGGCATGAGCCACCATGCCAGGCTCTGCAAGATACTCTTGACAGAAAGAGAGCCAAGTTCCCTTCCCAAATCACTAATTAGGATGGATGATTTTAACCTTAACCACAACTGTATGCTCTTTCTTGCTTTTAGACTGTGGAGAAGAATGATTTTGAGACTTCAGAAAGATTTATTAGTGTCAAGCAGCAAAAAGGACAGATGAGGATTTTTCTATCTATAGTCAGCAAGGAGCTGAAAAGAACGCGCTGTGTATGTGTTGTTCCCGACTAGTTACTACTGTCCTAGGAAAGATGCCATGGGGTCGTCTGGCCTCTGCCGTTTCATCCTGTAGGCCTCCATTTCCTCTTCTGTGGGCTCCCGGGTTTCATATATGCTGTTGTAAGGCCGCTTCCGCTCATCAATCTGCATGATCTCCTTCACATGAAGCAGGCGAGCCTCCTCTGCATTCAGAGCCTGTGGTGAGATGTAAACAATACGCACCTCAAATCTCCATCACATGGCTTTTTGTTCAAAGAACACGAACGACTTCATGGAATATGAAGTGCTCTGTCAAACCCCACTATCTGAAGGAATACAGGACTCCGCTCCTGCACTGTGAAACTACAGCTAGTTACTGTTTGGCTCATTTGATAGTTACCATAGAGCACAAACTGTTCTATGACATTTTTTAATGAGTTAAAGAAATTCTGTTGGGGGGCTGGCAAGATGGCTCAGTGGGAAAGGCAATTGCTGCTAAGCCTGATGACTCCAGTTCAGTTTCTACAATCCACATGACAAGTGGACAGAACCAACTCTTTCCAGTTGTCTTCTGGCCTCTGCAAGGGCACGCGTGCGCGTGTGCATGCGCACACACACACACACACACACACACACACACACACACACACACACTTTTCAGACACACAAACACACATACACACAATGTTTAGACTCACAAAATTGCCACTGATGTGACCTGTGCAAACAACCCACACTCTGGGTTGTTTCCTCGTTTTCAAAAATTTGGAGTCAAGGATGAAATGTCAGCCCCAGGCCCTACAGACGATGAATCCTGCTGCGCGTCACTTTTACTACGTGGCTGTCACAAAGTACCTTTTTCAGTTTCTCTTGCTTCCTATCCTCGTCATCGCTGTCGGAACTGCTCTTTCGGTGTTTCTTCTTCTTCTTTTTCTTCTTCTTCTCCTCTTTCAGTTTCTCCTGATGGAGCTGAGAGGGAGAATTGAAATGCTATGTGAAGACAGAGCTCTGGAACAAGTTTTGACTTCCCCTCAAGGACTTAACCATTCCACGCAGAAGATTAAACACTGACCTCCATGAGGGTCTGCGGTTTCTTCACGGTCTCTTCTCCAGCTGCGTCATTCACAATGCATTCCTCTGAATTCTGTGGGAAAAGAAATATAATTTGAGTTGAAGACTATAGGGATGAATCACTTGAAGAACAGGTTAGCATGTGAAGCACGGGAAGATGGGATTTATGCAGTTTGGCTGACTTATACCTATAAGAACTAAAGGACAAGGTCTGGGGTGTGGCTTGGTTGGCAGAATCCTTGCTTAGCCTGTAAAGCCCCTTCCCTAGCATCTCCTAAGGTCAGGCCGGAGTACATATGGAGGAAGCTCAGCATCTGGGAAGTGGTGGCAGTACAATCAGAAGTTCAAGGTCATCCTTGTCAAGAGTGATTTCAGGGCTAGCCAAGCCTCCCTGAAACCTGGTCTCATTCCCTTACTGATCTTCACAAAAAGCAAAACTGGAGGGTAATTACTCACATCACTCTCCTTCCCAGCTTCTCCAGTACAATAGGAATACTTGAAGAACGAGTGACAACATCTGTATCCCCAGCGGCCTTCTTTCCAGTAAGAGCCCCAGATATGCTGCAGAGAGAAACACAAGAGGGTGCTTAAAAAGGAGCCTGACGTTAGGACTTTCCCATACTGCTGACAGGAGTAGAAAATGATACAGCAGACTGGAACGTATTTGCAGAGAAAAATATTCCATTGTTGGGTAAAACAGAGACAGATGGTGGGCCAACTTCAAATGCTGAGAAGCTGGCCCTGTAACTCTAATGGTCTAAGTTCTGTTCTCAAAAGCCTGAGCCAGGCATGATGCACATGCCTATAATCCCAGCGCCGAGGAGGCAGAAGAGGGAACATTCAAGTTGGATCCAGCCCAGGGCTACATGGTAAGACTGTCTCAATAAACTGACCCCCCACACCTTTCCCCCATAAAAAGTCCATGAAAAAATTTAGTATACTCGATCTCTCCTAAGTTAAGGTGTGGGGCATCCTAAGCCAACGTTTTTACTGCTGATAGATAAGTGGCTCTTGCTGAACCCTTGCTAGCCTACATTATACTATAAGGTCTGTCTGGCTCATTCCACTCTACACAGTACAGCCACAGGTTTTTTATCTTTGATGTAAAAAAGTTTGGTTAGTTCAGGTTCACAACAAATGAGGTCAAGACTGTAGCTCAGTAGCATAACCTGGCTAAGCCATGTAGAGGCCCTGGATCACTCCCCAGCACCAGAAAATACACATGTACATAAATATGCTTTATGATGTAATGCACAAAGAAATACACCAGAAATCACCCCTACACATTCTTGCCCAAATATTCAGGTTCTTACTTAATTTAGGCTGTGGACTAAATTCTTGTTCTAAGACCTGTCGAGAACAGGGGTAAAGCTATGACAGTACTAGGAAAAGCCAAAAGTAGACAAAGGGATGGTTCACATGATAACTGGCCAGATCTGGCAAATGACCACTGTCTTGAAAACAGAGAGGAAAAGAGACAACCACCAACAAATGAACAATAGACTCAACTGGACTTGATCAAAACATAGCCATCAAAAACATTTTTGTGTATAGGTTTAAAGAGGAAGGGAAGGGCCAGTGAGATGGCTCAGAGGGTAATGTGCTCACCACGCAAGGCTAATGGGCCTGAGTGATCCCTGGAACACATACACAAGTGGGAGGAGAAACCCATTCCACCCATTAGCCTCTGCACATGCGCACATGTGAGTAAGGCTAAATGAATTAAGGAGTTCTGAGACACAACAGGGTAGCAAGACTATCTAGAATTCTCAGTTCTAGAAGATGTTTGATAGAGTGTTTATGAGTGAAATGTCATGTAGGTAATTTCCAAATATTTCTGCTTACAATTAGTAAATACAATATGTATGTATGTATGTTTGTGTTTGTATACATACTAGTGTACATTCAAACTTAGACAAAGTATAAATGGTACAACAGAGGAAATGTTTTGATTCTAGGTGAGCATGCAAGGGAACACAGTAATACTTTTCATTTTTCTCATTTTTAGAAAAATTCATAAAGCAAAGCTGAAACACCAGCAACAAGAAAGAGAAAGCAACGGTTAACCACCAAGTTATACTGAGAAGCAGTAGGAGCTGAGCACTGACCGTGTGGTTATGGATCTTCACGTCTTCTTCATACTTGGAGCAGGCAACAGCCCGCTCCTGGCCTTTAATGACTGTTCCATGCCTAGAGTACTCCACATAGTCTTCTGTCTGGGCTAACAGCAGCTCAGCTGGAGGAGCATCCAAGTGTTCTTGGCCACCATACTAAAAGGACATTGGGCATTATGAGATATTTTATAATTAATCTTTTATAGCAAATCTTTATGAAAGGGCATATTTTCAATGAGAATAAATGAACATTTAAAAAAAAAACTAGTCTTCGTAAGGCAACAGTGAAAAAAGCATCATCAGTTCTTCCCTGGTAAGATGTTTCCACTGTTAAGATATCTGGCAAGTGAGGTAGATTTCAAGATGGCCATAAATTCCTTGTCTTAGGTACATGTCTGATATCCTTTGCCTCATGACTGGTTTTACTGGTTCTCCCAACAAGCTCCATCCCTGAAGTCTGAATGTGACTTCATTACTAGTATCCGCCAATGGGAAGCTGGCAAATGTGACAAAACAAAGGTGTGTTTTGTGCAGTGGGGTACATGTTTTTGTAGCTATGCTGTGGAAACCTACGAAAGCATTATAGGATGCTGGGCTAGGGTGTGAGAGGACAAGACTATGTGATGCAGGCTTGAGCAGCCCTGTGTCGGGGGACCCAGCTGGCAGAAGGAAGTGTGAGAAATAACAGATATTTATCATAAGAACTACATCTTGGGAGGGGCATGACTGCTACAAAAGTCTAACCAACTAAGTTGGCGGAAGGACAGGATTACACTTCAGGGGCTAAAAGGGACTCTTCGTACTGCATAGCAAGTCTAATGCTTCTTAAGTAGTAAGTAAAATCGTTTTTTAGGCGTACCTTTTCAAGGATGCTTTCTTTCTGCTGTTCTTTGAAGTCTTCCTTTTTGACTTTGAAGGACTTATACAATAGCTCTAGCTTTGTAGGATCTGCCTGGAGATGCACTTCAGATCCCTTGTCATAGGCTTCCCAAGCAAACACTAGAGTAATTCAAAGTATCTCAATGAGTTGATAGCTCACTTCTTTTTTTTTTTTTTAAAGCAAGCTTTAAGTAACTGCTAACAGCACCTCTCCCATCACCTCTCCCTCTTCTCTTTCTTGTCTGTTTCGTTTTTCTGAGACAGTTGCCTCAAATATGTGGCAATCTTCTTTCCTTGGTCTCCCAAGTAGCAGGGTCTTAGACATGCCATCATGTCTGTTTTATAAACTCCAATTTCTTTTTTTACATTTACGTATCTGTGTAAATGTGTGTGATCACTCATGCCATACAACACATAAGAGGTCAGAGGGACAAATCAGTTCTCTCCATTTGCATTGTAGATGCTGGGGATAGAACTCAGGTCAGAAGGCCTGATGGCAGCATGCCTAACCATCTCGAGGGTCCTCATCCATAAAGCGTATATAAAAGGCCTTGGCAATAAATGCTTACATTGTGTTTGAGCCATTGAAATGGTATCTCCTGTGTATCGGACAAAGTTATCTCCGGCATAACTCACTCTGTAAGAAGAGATATTATAAAGCTGTCTCAGAGATTGCTTTTCTTTAAGAAAAACTCATTCACAAAACCAAATCCAAAAGCACTAACTCCCCTTACTCTGAAGCCCATAAGTGTAACAGTATACTTACTCATCTGGATTCTTTCCTGCATTGGCATAAGGATTCTCTCTCATTGCTCTAGTTTTTGGATCATAATAGGCAGAATTTGGATCTAAGTTTCTCAAATACTAGAAGATAAAATATTTAAAGACAGAATTAACATTTATTAACAAGGCAGGGTTCAGCTGGGCAGAGGAGTAGTTTCTGATCAAGGAAACATCTATGTACATCTCTGTGCAGTGACAGGGAGATGGTGCATCCTGAGGGAGTGACTCTAGTCACACCAAACCCAGCACACACAGACACTCACAAGGAGTGGGAAGCGTGCAAACACTGTCTGCAGAGCTGTAGGTGGCACTGACACGACTTACTTTTGCAATATCTTCACGAATCCTGAGATTCCGAACAGTAATCCGTCTCTTAGAGTCGAAATTCTGCCCAGGCATGTCAATATCATCTGCATATTTGTCTTCGTCCTCATCTTCACTGTTATGATCCTTTTCCTGGGAGGAAGAGGTAAGGATGGGAAAACTAAGCACGAAGTTGCAGCAGCCAATCCCTGTGTTCCTTTCCCTTTAAACAAAGGCTTACTTGTGTGATTTAAAGCTGTTATTAGGAGTACAATTACTACAAGCCACTGAAACTAGAAGGAACTTGCAGCCAGAAAAGACAAGTATACATTACCATCTGAGAATTGGGTTCCTCTTCTCCCCACTGGTGTTTTGGAGAATTCTGCATCGGGAAGGAAGGAAAACCATCTGTAAATCCCTTTCACTTAATTTACCGTTCAGTTAGCATTTTAAAAACATCTAATATAAACGGGTATAGGTGAGTGGTACAGTGTATGCCTAGCATGTACCAGGCCCTGGGTTTGATCCCTAGCATCAAAAAATGGAGGGAGAGCCGGGCGGTGGTGGCGCACGCCTTTAATCCCAGCACTTGGGAGGCAGAGGCAGGCGGATCTTTGTGAGTTCGAGGCCAGCCTGGTCTACAAAGTGAGTCCAGGACAGCCAAGGATACACAGAGAAACCCTGTCTCGAAAAAACCAAAAAAAAAAAAAAAAA
>CAJQZJ010032716.1:1845276-1878202 GCA_907164525.1 Lophiomys imhausi | reverse complement strand
GGTGGCGCACGCCTTTAATCCCAGCACTTGGGAGGCAGAGGCAGGCGAATCTTTGTGAGTTCAAGGCCAGCCTGGTCTACAAAGTGAGTCCAGGACAGTCAAAGATACACAGAGAAACCCTGTCTCGAAAAACAAAACAAAACAAAACAAAAAAAAAAAAAGGAGGAGAGAGAGAGAGAGGGAGAGAGAGACAGAGAGAGAGAGAGAAAGAGAGAGAGAGAGAGAGAGAGAGAGAGAGAGAAAGGGCTATAGACCGAGTGTGGTGGCACATGCCTTTAATCCAAGCACTCAGGAGGCAGAGGCAGGTAGATCTCTGTGAGTTCAAGGCCAGCCTGGTCTACAGAGTGAGTTCCAGGATAGCCAGGGCTACACAAAGAAAACCCTGTCTCAAAAAACCTAAAAAAACAAAGAAATAACAAAACAAACAAACAAAATGCCGCAGGGAAAAAAAAAAGAAAGAGAGGACTTATAGAGAGTTAGACCTTTGTTGGGACTGGAGAGATGGCTCAGAGGTTAAGAGAGTTAGACCTTTGCATGGACAAGCCTTGATGTAAGCAAAGCCAGGCGGCAGCAAAGACAGACTGCAGAGAGTGAGCTCCAGCAACAAGTGGCAGACACTGCTGGCTCCAGATGACTGGCTGAGTCATCTAGATTACTATATATATTCTATGTATATATATTTATATACTTAGTTACTATATATTTCAATGCTCAGGACAACACAGATCTTTATGTGCTGTCTCATGATCTTGCAGGCATGGTGGCACATGTCTGTAATCCTAGTGTACAGGAGGTAGAGGCTCAGAACCATCCTTGGCTACATAGCTACAAGAGTTACGGAAAGTTTAAGGTCAGCCAGGGTTACATGTAACCCTTTCCTTAAAAATGAAAACAAAACAAGATATAAGTTGACCCCCCCCAAACAAAACTCATGATCTCATGATCTTTAAATATAATCTATAAATACCTTTTTTTTGAGACAGGGTTTCTCTGTGTATCATCCCTGGCTGTACTGGACTCACTTTGTAGACCAGAGTAGCCTCAGACCCACAGAGATCCATCTGCCTCTGCCTCCTGAGTGCTGGGATTAAAGGCATGTGCCACCATGCCTGACATAATCTGTAATTTCTTTATTTTTTTTTGTTTGTTTTTTTTGAGACAGGTTTTCTCTGTGTATATCTGGCTGTCTTGGACTCACTTTGTAGACCAGGCTGACCTTGAACTCAGAGATCAGCCTGCCTCTGCCTCCTGAGTGCTGGGATTAAAGGTGTGTGCCACCATGTCTGGCTAATCTGTAATTTCTTAAAAAAGGGGGGGGGGGCAGAATAGACTACTGTTCTGAAGAAATTTGGGTAAGAAAGTAGAAAGAATCACTGTTTAAAAAAAAAAACCCAAAATATGAAGTTAGAATAAAATCCAGTTTTCTGAAACAGGTTACTTATTCTTACATAGTATATCAGAGCACCATAAAGCAGTCTTAGATACAAGCTAAGGAGGAAGACTTCAGAACTTCAAAAAGCAAAATACAGCTGGGTGTGGTGGTGTAAACCTTTCTTTAATCTCGACCCTCTGGAGGCAGGTTGGCAGACCTCTGTGAGTTTTAGTCTAGCCTCATCGGCATAGTTAAATCTTGGCAAGCCAGGGTTACACAGTAAAACTACCGTAAGTAAGTAAGTAAAAGATTTGGATATTCATCTGTTCTTATATGATAAGTACATTTGGTCACACTGGGACTAAAGAATAAAAGACTCAAGAGACTGCTGGTAGCCAGTGAGGGGGTACTTGCCTTTAAGCCCAGCATTTGGGAGACAGAGGTAGGAGTTCAAGGCCAGCCTAGTCTATATAGCAAGTTTCAGGACAGCTAGCACTATATAGAGAGACATTGTTTCAAAAAAGAAAAAGAAAAGAGGGAGTTAAGAGACAGAAAACCCTGCTGCCTGCAAGTAGGGCCACTACATTGTTTTTATCATTGGATTAGACAAGCTACTATAAAAAAAAGCATCCTCACACAGTGCCTCCAAGACTTGCAAAAGTGCTGTCAGGTTAGAGACCCAGAAGAATGGGCTTGTCTAGGGAAGTAGAAAAGCAAGGTCCTGCTCACCAGATCAACTTTGGCATATTCCTCAACAATTTTCATGTGCTCTTCTGGATTGTAGCCATTCCACCGGTCTCTCTTCCCATCATAGTCGAACATCAGCTGTGGCTGGATGTGCTCATCTGGAGCGATGTTAGTCCCTGTGAATTTAGCTCCAACTCGCCTTGGCCTCTGAAAGACAGCAGATCTTTTCCTAAGACCTTCCAGCACAGAGGAAGACCTCATGAAACTTTTAAAGAGTCAGCGTGGACATTCTGTGGCATCTTAGTCTCTTTAGTACCAGGAAGTCTTTGGGCAGAAACTTTTGATGATGCCAGACTAATTTCAACAAATTAATTTTTATTTTTCTAAAATAATTTTAGAAAAACACAAGTTCTGTGACAAGGGGAAAACAAAAAGCTTGCTGATAGTTTCCCAACAGGCTCAGAGCTGAGCTTACCTCAAAGCAATCTTTCTTCTTGTGTGTCATGGCCCCGCAGTTCTCACACGCCCCTTTGCGGTACTTGGTAGTTATAGAATTCTATAGTGTTATAGAAAAATAAAACAGATGTCTTATTTATCAGAGTCATTGAGAAATAACTTTGGTCCTCACTATCTGGTCTACTGAATGACTTTATTTGTTAAAAAGGAGACCAGGTAGTCTTCATGTTGATGACCAAGTTTAAGGACTTCAACAATAAAAAATTAATGTAAAAGACTTCAACTAACATTGTATACACTGTGAATTTCAACACCAGGGTCCCATAATGCCTTCCTACTTTAAACAGCATCACATTAAAAGTTCTCAAGTTCTTCACAAAAAAATCTCCACCGAAGGCCACACAGGGTGCCACCCACCTCCTTTACTCCTCTCTTGTACCACTCTCCAGATGAGCTGAACTGCTTCTGCTTCTCTGGCTGAGGTCTCTGATGCTTCAACGTGGGTCTTTTTGATGGATCAATGTACCATGGAACTGAAGAGATATACTGAGGAATATGAGGGTTGATATCTCTGTAATAAAATTCAAGTGAAACTGTAAGGAATCAAGTTTCAAAATGGTGTTTTAACTACAAAGGTAGTGGGTACAGAGGCTAGGACCAGAAATCCTGCAGTGGGATGGCAGATCGAAGATGGTCGCTATCTCCAGTAACAGAAGAACTAAAATTAAAGACGTAAACTGTATTATATCGAGGGACTTTCTAATCAAGATGCTGAACGACAGGTACAACTGAAAGGAGACAGAGGAAGGAAGACAGAAGGGATTAGAGAGCTCCATCTATCAGAGCTGGAAGTTAAACTAGTGTCCCCAGGCAACTGATTAAAATAATCACATAGGCACTATTATTCAGAGATGTGAAAAATTCAAAATAGAAGGGTGGAAAAGTAGCCACTTTAGACTGGGGAGTGAAAAAGGTAAAAAAGGTAACTGCTATTCATTATAAGCTCTTCAGTACCACTTGACTACTAAACCACATGCATGTGTCTGATGCAACAAGAAGGAAGCATAAAAACTCGGCAAATAGTAAAGGACAGTTTCCACCAAAGCTAAGGGTGGGAACCTGGTGAAGTGCATAAGGATTTAAACAGATCATGCAAGAAGACACTTACTTTCCCTCCTCATCAACTTCTGCAGGAGCATTGCCCAGTTTCCTCTGTTCTTCTAGCTCCTTCTTTTTCCTCCAGTCTTCTCTCGTCATCTTCTTTGGCTCCTCCAAACTCATCTCTTTTGACCCTGACAATGGTGTGGCATTAACCGTATCCACAGCTGCCGCAGACATGATGAATGGGCTTCCTCTGAAAAAGGAGGAATTTTACAGTAAAGGAGGCCTTTGGGAATACATCCACAGAGACTACTGAACCGTGTCCTAACGATACACACGTGAGTTTATCAGGGTTTCTTTTGCCTTCACTTTTTCCCTCCCTCTTACTTTTCAAACTTTTTGTGGTGTTGTGATCAAAACTGGGTCCTTGGAGCTCTAGTCTCATATGTTTGTATTCTTTCAAAGTGCTTGTAAAATTACATTTTATTTGTTTTGTGTGCATGTGAGTGGAAGGATGGAGCAGGGATTGAGTATGCCATGAATGTATGTGGAGGCCAGAGGTCAATTTGTAGGAACTGGTTCTCTCCAATTACCATGTAGGTTCCAGGATCAAACTCAGGTTATCAGGGTTGGCCGCAAGTGTCTTTACCTGCTGAGCCATCTCACTGGTACTGAGGGTTTATTTCTCTTCCACAAAAGGCTCTACAAACTGGGTATTGTAATATACAACTTTAATCCTAACGCTTGGAAAGCAGAGGCATGTGGATATTTGGGAGTTGGAGGCTAGTCTGGTCTACATACAGAATCCATGGCTAGCCACGGCTATATAGTGTGACCTTATTTCAAAAAGAAAAAAAAAGTCGTTACATATTCTCAGCACAAGTTCTCTGAACATTCTAATATATAGAGAAAGCCATATATATAAAATTTCAAAGACTTTCATACAGATGTTCCTAAATTAGCCCTCCTGAATGTCTCAAACTTTTCTACCACAGACAAAAAAAAATGCAGAGCCCAGCACTGTTCCCCCTTGAGGACCCAATGCATTAACAATTACCAAAGTTCAGGGGCTGGGGATGAAGCCTCAACTGATAGAGCATTTGCCTGGCATGCACAGAAGTTGGAGTCTCTCTGCAGCAAAAACCAGGCATGGTGGAATACACCTGTGATCCAGCAATCTGGAGTGAATATAAGATCATAAGTTCAAGGTCATCCTTGTCTAGAAGGATGGGAGCTCAAGACCAACCTGTGCTCCATGAGACCTTGTCAAAAAGAAACATAGATGGGTGATCTATATTCAGGGATATCCAGCAACATGGACGCATGCACACACACACATATACACACACGCACGCATGCATGCACAGAGATACACACACAGACACACACATACACACACACAGAGATACACACACATATACACACGCACACACATACACACACGCGCGTGCACGCACACACATCACATACACTCACACAAACACACAGACATACATGCACGCACACAGACACACACATGCACACAAACACAGACACACATACACACACAGATACACACATATACACACACATACATACACATACACACACATGCACACATACACACATACACACATGCACGCACAATCACACACACATACACACACTCACACACACATATGCACACACAGACACACACATAAATACACACAGACACAATCACATACACAGACACACACATACACACACACACACACACACACACGCACATACACAGACACACATATACACACACAGACACACATATACACACACATACAGACACACACAGACACACACACAGACACACCTATATTCAGTGTGTCTATTTCTATACTTGCACTCCTCACCCCCAGTCCCTCTGACTAGATTCTATTCCTAACCATGGCAATGAAAGCTATCACTACACTAACTAAATCAGCACTAATCAACATGCTAAGCCTACTGAACATTTTTCAGTTCTGTTCCTTCCCTTTGTCATAGATTTTTTATTCCTTGGCTTCTACAACACATTACTGGTTTTTCATGTACCACTTCTGCTCTTGACTCCTTTGCAGGCTCATCTATTTTCACACATTTATTTAGAGGCTGATTCCTTAAGGTGCAGCCAGAGCCTCACTCATCATTACAATACCAGTTTCCAATACTCAGGAGGAGAAGTGTCCCATTGCTGGGGTTCCACACTATTTCTCTGCTCCAGAATTTTCATTTGACCTTCAAATCCACATAACCAACTGTGCACACGGCATCTCACCTAGAAGCCTCAGAGTATCCACAACATGCTCCTGGCCCTTCCTGTGGAATTGAGTCTCCTTTTATTGACAGCTCTTCTTTCCATATATATATATTTCAGCTTATTCCCTATCTATGTCATGACTAACAATAATTCTTACTTCCTTAATATCACTGCTATTTACCTGCTCCTTTCCTATTGAATGTTACCAGTTTAGTACATGTTGTGACTTTTTGAGACTTACTGGTTTCTTCTGGTTCTGCCCAATTAATTTCATACTGTACAGTTTAATTTTTCAAAACACAAATCTGGTCATGTGTCCCACTGCTCAAACCCAAAATCTCTCCAAAGTAGCATGGTCCCAGAGAAAAGTCATGACAACAACATACGTAATTCTTTGTTTTTGAGTAACAGTATTAAAAAAATAAGAAGGGCCAATGGTGGTAAATTGTTTATAACATAAGGGGATCATATCTGTAAAGCCAGAATGGGTTACATAGCAAGATTCTGACAAAAACATATACAAAAGGAAATAAATTAGCTTTCATAGAAATTTCTTAACTAAATGTTTCCAACACAGCATAATTTCAACTTCCAATAAACTAAACAAAAAAATCAACAGTTTAAAAAGCCATTATGGGTTTTAAACTTATTTGGACCAGTCACATTCCTAGTCTCAACAGCCACTTGGAGCTATCATACTGGATAGTGCAGAGCCAATGGATGCTGTTACTCCTACTCCACAGGCCAGCACTGATAACACCATCAGCCAAGGTTTGGTACTCAGTTTCTAGCCTCACAACTGACCAACTCATTCTCACTGAACACCTCTCCCCCACTCTTCCCCTCAAGCCACCCACCACCCACAAGGTCTTCCTGCAGTCAGTGGTATTTATACAATTCTTTCTCACTGTTAAGTGCTTAGTGACAGAAGTTTATGATGCTGCTCAAAGTGTTCTCTTCTGCGTTTGTCCCACTGAAAATATCTATTAGGCTTTTTTTGTTTGTTCAGAGACAGGATATCTCATAGCCTAGGATGCCCTTGAACTCACTATGTAGCAGAGGATAAACTTCTGATCCTCCTGCCTCTATCTCCCAAGTACTGGATTTATAGGCATGTGCCACCACCGTGCCAAATTCGCTACAGAAGTTTGTGTGTGGGGCAGGAGATGGATGGCTCAAGGATTAAGAGCACCTACTGCTCTTGGAGAGGACCCTAGTTCAGCTCTCAGCATTTATATCAGGTGGCTCAAACTGTCTGTAAGTCCACCTCCAGGGGTTCCAAGAAGACTGTACATACTTACAAGTGCACGTACTCATCTGCCTCCTTATATACATACATAGCTACAATAAGATACATTTAAAAAATAAAAATAGAAGTGTTTGAAATTGGTGGTAGCTTCTTAAGTATACTGGGAGGCAAAAGAGGGCATTCATAGATTCAATCGTCTTCATTTTAACAATAACCATTTCTTTAATATACCATAGATAACGTCACCTAATCTTTACAATAGCCCTATTTTACAGCGAGGAAACAAATTTGGGGAGGGTAACACCTTCGGCCATCAAGACTCGTGAGAGAGACAGATCTCAAACCCAAGCCTGACTTTACTATTGGTCCTTTAAATCATGTTAAACCACAGACACTGGAGTGTAGGACTGCCACATTTAAGATTAAGATAGACTGAAGTGTTGTTGTCACTAGATTACACTGTTCTGAGGAGGGTCCTACTTTCTCCAGGTTAGAACAGTAACAACTCCCACTCACTGAATACAACACAGACGTTCTAATCTGATCCTCACATAATCTCCGCACAATAAGAACATCTCCATCTAATGAGGAAACTGAACATCAAAGGCATTCTTTTGGGGACAGAGGGATCAGCTTGGGTAAGTGCTGCTCAGGATGTCCGGCCCACAGCGACCAGGACTTTTCTTGATGACTCGGCCTCCGTCCGGCTGGACGCGAGGGTGGCGCCAGCACCCCGGGCCGCAGACTCCTGCTGGGTCCTCAGTACCGCGGCGGCTCGTAACCGCGAGGATTCACTGCAGGGAATGCCCGCTCCCCGAAGTCCCCAGTTTGTCTGCTCAGTCTCGGCACCGTAACTTACCCAGTTCGGCCACAGACCACTCCAAAACCATCCGCCAGGAACGATGCGATCCGGTAATGTTTACTTCCGGGTTCCTTGCCTTTTTCCGGCAGCCCAGCAATAATTTCCGGAAGAACGGCGCATGCGTACTCGCAAACGCAGTTTTTATTTTTATTTATTTTTTTTTTTTTTTGAGCCACCGAGGTAGTCAGCTCTAAGGTGTTTGCTGTGCACACTGCGGGAAAGTGCTGGCAGTGCAGCTTTGTACTCCGCGAAGGGAACCACTGTTCCTTCTAGAACAGCAGAATTTTAGCTAAAATGTTTATTGAAAAAACTCAAAAGGTCGGCGTGGTGGTGGCACACGCCTTTAATCCCAGCAGAGACAGACGGATCTTGGAGTACCTAATCAGTGACGTAGTAAGACCCTTTCACAAACAAACAAACAACTTTAAAAAATCCCCTATAAAAAGGAAAATATTAGACAAACTACTGGAAAATAAGTGATATTGGTGGAATTTTTTTTCTTTAAAAAAAGATTTATGTTTTCATTTTAGGTGCATGAGTTTACCTGAGTTTGCACATCATCGGTGTCAGATCCTCTGTAACTGGAAATAACAGATATATGACCGTAGCCACCATGAGTACCCACCCCGGGCCTCTGCAAATACACCAAGCTCCCTCGAACACTGAGCCATTCCCTGGAAATTTTGCTTTGTGCTGTCTTGTGTTAATTTATACTTCCCCCACATGAATTCCTGTTTAAATATAGTTAACATCCCACCTCAGTCAAAGAACCTGAAATAATAGATTTTTTAAAATAACTTATTTATTTTTATTTTATGTACATTGGTGTTTTGCCTGCATGCATGACTGTGTGAAGGTGTTGGATCCCCTGAAACAGGAATTACAGACAGTTGTGAGCTTCTGTGTGGATACTGGGATTTGAACCTGTGTCCTCTGGAAGAGTATCCCGTGCTCTTAACTGCTGAACCATCTCCAGCCCCCAGTAATAGATTAAAAATAAAAAAGAACTTGTGGTCCCTGAAGATAGGAATATAAATGTACTTTTGACTTGTCAAGGCAGCTGAAGGAGGAACTGAGTTTGTGACTCACTCAGAGGGCAAGAAGGAGGAATTTTTCCTAAGGCTTGAGTTCTCAAGAAGAGAGGGCCCAAGAAGGAAGGGATTGTCTTCAGATGAGCGCTTTTTGTGAAACTAGGAGACGCTTGAATTAGCTAATGACTCTGTGTATTATACATGAAGGCACATTGTTCCCCAGTAACAAGTGGGAACCACAGAGCTGATCTAGGAACATCATTACTAAGAAAACACTGGCCTTTTAAAGGCAGGTGGTTATATAATTTATAATTGCATTAGGACTTGGGTAAAAGCAATGTTTCCTGTTGGTGAGAAGAGGAGAAAACCTGTCAAGGAATTAGAGAATGTAGGAATAAAACAACAACAAAAACAGGGCATAGAAGAGACAGTAAAGGTATATGGTGTGTGTGTGTGTGTGTGTGTGTGTGTGTGTGTTGTCTTCATTCTTCACCTCCTAGTGTTAGACTCTTTCTTTTGACGATAGCATTGTGTCCAGTAAATATTTGTTGAATGAATTTAAAGGAAGCTTGAGTTACATATTCATTAGGAACACCACTTTGCTCATAAATAGCTTTAAGGAAGTGTAATAAGACAGATTCAGGTCTGATGAGTCCAAAGGGTAATGCTGTGAGTAGGGAATACCTCTTAACCACCATTGTAATGGAATGACTCACATACATCAAACTGCTGTTTCATCTGCCTAGATTATTATTTTTCTTTTTTAATTTTCTCCTATTTTTTTTTCTCTGTGTAACCGTGGCTGTCCTGGAACTAGCTCTATAGACCAGGCTGGCCCTGAACTCACAGAGTTCCACCTGCCTCTGCTTCCCAAGTGCTGTCATTAAAGGCGTGCGGCGCCACCACCGCCCAGCTATTTTTCTTAATTTTTGATTCTACTTTCCTGATAACAGGCAGATCACTTAAGTTCAAGGCCAGCCTGGTTTGCATTGTGAGTCCCAAGGACAGCCAGAATCTGTTCAAGAGCATCTCCCAGTCTTGGGTTGGTTTAATAATTCAGTGCCTCTGATTTAAGATCTGGATTAAGGCTCTTGGCTTCTCTAGTTAAATTTTTGTGCACATGTGTCCTGGAGGAAGTTTGGTCGCTACTGTTACTAATCGTTTTTAGCTTTCACCGAACGCACTATCTAATGCGTATGTCTATCCCCTAAAGAATCCACCCTGCCTGCTCTAATCCCATCACTCAAGCAGGAGGAATTTGAGTTTGAAGCATTCCCGGGCTAGTGAGTTCCAGGCAAGCCTGAGCTGCGTAGGAAAGAGACTGCTTCAAAAAAAGCCAAAAACCTAAAAGTAAGCCTGGAGTGGTGGCACAGACAGTAATCCAGTTCTTGGAAGACCGGAAGCAGGATCACGAGTTTAAGGTCACCATCCATCATCTATCATGTAGCGAGTTCAAGGACAGCCTGGGTCACTTATAAAGTTTAAAGTAACGAAACGACGTTTTTGTTAAGAGGCCAGTGTCTCCTTCCAGGTCCATATTGTGGTTAACTAAAAGCCTCTCAGGATTTTTGGACAATGTATAGTTGTAGTTTTTTTAATTCCTTAGAGAGAGAGACGTGGGGCGGGGGAAAGGGGGACGGGGGCTGAAAACTTCGGTTGCTCTCATTGGTTCTCAAACTTCAGGCCCCGCCTCCTCTTGGACGGACCAATTGAGGCGCGAGTTGTAGTTTAAACTGCAGCGTGCGGGATCGTTGGTGGCGCAGTCTTTGGTGAGTCTAACTGTGACCGTGTCTTGTGGTGGAGGTGTCGTGGGTGAGCTCGGGGTGGCAGGGGGAGCTAGACCCAGGGCTGGAAGCTGAAGCAGGGTCGGGACCTGAGTTTCACTCGGCCCGGCGTCCTCGGACACTCTTGGTGTTCGACCTACGGCGATGCTGATTTCATTTTCCTTCTTTTCTCACTCCTTCCCTCATCAGGGTCTTAAGCAGCCCAGGCTGGTCTCGAACTATTTATGCGGTCAGAAGCTAAGCCTTGAACTTCTGATCCTCCTGCCTCCTCACTAGCGCTGAGAGTGTAGGCTGGAGTCAGTTTCGAAGGGTGCCAACTTACACTTGTAGGAGTTTAGTGTTTCTGACCCTGGCTTGAAGATTAAGGCTGTCGGCTTCTCCAGCCCGCTTCTAAATTTTTGTGCACAGGGTGCCCTGGGTAAACTTCAGTCTCTGTTGCTGCTTAGCTTTTTTAGCTTTTCCCAAGGCCAGTATCTAATATGGTGGGTCTCTCCCCTAGAGTAATCCAGGATGGCTACTCTGATCTTTGTTGATAAGGATAATGAAGAACCACACAGCCGTTTGGCATCTAAGGATGGGTTGAAGCTGGGCTCTGGTGGTAAGTATTGACTGCCTCGAATACACAGGTATTGTGAATGGATTATGGATGTGGGCTGAAGGTCCTGTAGCATTTAGTGTACTTTGTGGTTGATTAGAGTCAGGTTTGATATATTTTCATGCTTATCATTTTGGTTTTAGAAAAGGCATCATGTAGTTCAGTTCTGACTTCGAGTTCCCTATGTAACCTAGGGTGGCCTTGAATTCCTGACCCTTCTGCCTCTACCTGCCCAGTGCAGTGATTACAGGCATGACTGTAATCCACTGTTGGGGTTGGAATTTAGAGCTTCTGTAGGCAAGCACTCTGCCTACTAAGTCATTTCCCCAGGCTCTATGCTTAATCTTCTTCTTCTTTTTTTTTTTTTTTGGTTTTTCGAGACAGGGTTTCTCTGTATAACAGCTCTGGCTGTCCTGGACTTGCTTTGTAGACCAGGCTGGCCTTGAACTCAGTGATCCACCTGCCTCTGCCTCTCAAGGGATTAAAGGCCTGGGCCACCACCGCCCGGCTAATCTTCTTTTTTTGAGACAGAACTCCTCTATGTAGCTTTAACTGGTCTGGAACTTGCTATAAAGACCAGGCTGGTCTTGAACTCAGAGATCCACTTGCCTCTGGCCTCCTAAGTGCTGGGATTAAAGGTGTGCGCTACAGTGCCTGGCTTGATGCTTACCTTGTTAATGAGGTTATTTAAGAGTGTGCTAAACCACTGCCAAAAATGAAACACAGGTTTGTTGGTGAGAATTGGGTCAAGTCCATGAGGTGTTAAATGGCCTAATCTTTAAGAGCAGTATATTTATTATTTTGTTTGTGTATGTGTGGGGGTACACATGTGCCATGCTGTGCCTGTAGAGGTCAGAGGATAACCTGTGGGAGTCCGTTCTCCTTCACATTGTGTGAGGTTTGGGGATTGAACTTGGATTGTCAGGTTTGGCAGCAAGCCCCTTTGCTCACTGAGCCTCTAGTATTCTTAGGATTATTCTTTCTTTCAACAGTCAGGGCCTTAGATGGGAAACTGCAGGTTTCAACACCAAGAGCTGGCAAAGTGTTCAACGCTCCAGCCTTGCCTAAAGCCAGCAGAAAGGCTCTGGGAACTGTCAACAGAGCTACAGAAAAGTCAGTGAAGACTAATAGACCCCTCAAACAGAAACAGCCAACCTTGACTGTGAAAAAGGTGAGTGTGTGTGGGCTATGAAGAAGACGTATGCGCACATGCATCACCCCTTAAAAAAGGTTTATTATTTTTATTCATGTATGTTTGTCTGTATGTTACACGTGTGCAGGCACCTGAGGAGGCCAGAAGAGGGCACTGGGTCCCTTGGAGCTGGAGTTGCAGGCAGTTGTGAGCTGCCTTACATGGGTGTTAGGAACGAAACGGAATCCAGCTCCTTTGGAAGAGTAGCAAGTACTCTTAACCCCTGAGCCTTTTTTTTTTTTTTCTTTTTTGGTTTTTCAAGACAGGGTTTCTCTGTGTATCCTTGGCTGTCCTGGACTCACTTTGTAGACCAGGCTGGCCTCGAACTCACAAAGATCCGCCTGCCTCTGCCTCCCAAGTGCTAGGATTAAAGGCGTGCGCCACCACCGTCCGGCTAACCCCTGAGCCTTCTTTTTTTTTTTTTTTAAAGATTTATTTATTTTATGTATATGAGTGCTCTATCTGCATGTACACCTGCAGCCAGAAGAGGGCATCAGATCACATTGTGGATGGTTGTGAGCCACCATGTGGTTGCTGGGAATTGAACTCAGGACCTTTGGAAGAGCAGCCAGTGCTCTTAACCGCTGAGCCATCTCTCCAGCCCTTTTTCTTTTTTTTTTTTTAAAGATTTATTTATTTATTTTATGTATGGGTGCTTTATCTGCATGAACATTTGTAACCAGAAGAGGGCATCAGATCACATTGTGGATGGTTGTGAGCCACCATGTGGTTGCTGGGAATTGAACTCAGGACCTTTGGAAGAACAGCCAGTGCTCTTAACCGCTGAGCCATCTCTCCAGACCACCCCTGAGCCTTCTTAAGCCTCACTGTAGTACTTTCTGATGCTTAAATAAATGGACTTTCTAGCTGGCTTTCTTCCTCTGAGTAGAAGGTAAATGAGCAGAGGAGAGTCATGTTGTTCTACGTCCAGTTGCTCAGCACCTTGGGATTGCAGCTCTTTGAAATGACTAATGCTAGTTTTGCCTCCGCTGTCCTTAGCTAGTGGCAGGAGGCAGTTGGTTAGAAGACCCTTAACAGATTCGTGAAGTACTTAGCTGGCTTTGATACACATCTGCAATCCCAGCACTTGGGAGGCTGAAGCTGGGGAATGGGCCAGTTGTAAGCCGCCTGAGCTGTAGGATTCCTCTCTCCACCCATCTCCACCCCTCCAGTTCTCAAATACTTATACATGGAGCAAGATCAAGAGCACCCATGAGCTGGGCGTGGTGGCTCACGCCTTTAATCCCAGCACTTGGGAGGCAGAGGCAGGCGGATCTCTGTGAGTTTGAGGCCAGCCTGGTCTGCAAAGCGAGTCCAGGACAGCCAGGGCTGTTACACAGAGAAACCCTGTCTCGAAAAACCAAAAAAAAAAAAAAAAGAGCACCCATGATTCTTTTTTGGCCTACTGCTATTGATTGTCTACCTGGAAATTCTTCCAGTGGTTTATGTTTTGCTGCTTCATAAAACCATGTGTTTAAGGAACACAAAGTTGTTAATATTAACCAAGTAAATAATTTAAGGTAACAGTGGGAGGAAACCCATACTTTCATAAGGTAAAAGTGACTTCCAGGATTAGCTACTATTCTGGGGTGCCTCAAGCCTAGTTTCTCCACTGTTAGGTTTGAAAAGTTGCTTTGAATTAACCCTGCTCAACATTCTTGGCAATATATGTGGGCAGGTGCTAAAAGTTTTGGCTTAATTAAAAAAAAAAAAAAAACCCAAAAAACCTTACTGTTTATGTGTGTGAATGTTTGCCTGAGGAGGACATAAGGGGCTAATTCGTCCTTTGGTTCGGAGTTACAGATAGGTGTGAGCCACCTGTGGGCGCTAGGAATTGACCTGGGTCTTTTGGAAGAGCAGCAAGTAGTCATAAGCACGGAACCATCTTTCCAGCCCCTTAGCTTTAGTATGGGGAGGGCAGGGCCTGCATGTGTGATGGTGTGCTCCAGTGCCCGTCAAGGTAGAGGACATATTTCCAGAATTAGTTCTCTCCTTTTCTTTCTTTCTTTTTTTCCCTCAGGACAGGGCTTTCTCTGTGTATCACTGGCTGTCCTGGACTTACTTTATAGACCAGGCTGGCCTTGAACTCAAAGAAGTCCACCTGCCTCTGCCTCTCGAGTGCTGGGATTAAAGGCGGGTGCCACCACCACGCCTGGCTTCTCTCCTTATCTTTACACTGAATCCTGAAAACCTAGAAGTGTAACTTCTTAGAAGACAGCACAGAGTTCACAAATTTTAAAGTGTGGTGTCATCATTTGAAGACCCCCTCCTCCCAGCTCACATTACCATGCAGGTGGCAGGACTTCCATTCTCACAGGTGCTTATTCTTTTGGGTTTTTCTAGACCACCGAGAAGACTAAGACGCAAGGCTCTGTTCCTGCTTCTGATGACGCCTACCCAGAAATAGAAAAGTTCTTCCCCTTTAATCCTCTAGGTAATGTCCTTGGTGTGGTGAAAAGACCCTTGGCTTGAGATTCTCTTAGACTGTAACTTCATGTGACTGTATGTAGCTCCAGTGTCCCAGACTGCCTGAACCTAGATTACTTTGAACAATTAGTCTTGTTCAGGTGGAATCACTCAGGGTATCACCTTCAGTCGGGGAGAATGGGAGCAAAGATGTTCAGGAAAATAGGAAGTTGAAGGTCAACATTGTGTGAGTTCAAGGCCAGCCTGATCTACAGAGGGGGTTCCCAGACAGCCAGGGCTATGTAGAGAGACCCTGTCTCAAAATAAGATATAGATCTCTAAATATTGGAACATTTCATATGTCTTATTATGTAACCATGAAGGTGCATTGTTTGATATCACCCCTGATATCAGAAAGGGACAAGGATAGTTGGACTTGATGGTGCACCCCTTTAATCCCAGACAGAAGCAGGTGGATCTCAAGTTCAAGGCCAGTCAGGACTATGTAGAGAGACCATCTCAACCAAAAAGGAAAAGGCCAAGTATAAAGTAATGTGAGATAAATTTTCAAATTAATGTCATGCTAACTATTATAGGTGAATGTGCCACAATTCTAAACTTTTTCATATTTCTGAATTCTGTCATTAGTGACAATTTTTCTTGAAGTGTGGTCGGCTTCCTTCATCCCTGAGAGTATGGGACAAATGCATTCTCTTGACTGGAGTTTGTCTTCCAGATGAAAATGGTCTTTTAGGAAAAAATCCCGACTTGGCCTGCAACTCAGATTATTGCAAATCTCTTTTCCATTATATCCAAATGGTCATTATATATATATTTTTTCTTGTGTGCAGAGGTTCTCATTTTATTGCAGAATCATCGACAGGAAAGGGGACTTGCTTTGTAGCTCAGGGTGGCTTCAAACTCATGGTAAGGCTCCTTGGTCAGCCCTCGAGTGCTCGGATCATAGGCACGTACCACCATACTTGTATCACAGAGTCTATTGAAGAAACTTTAAGAGCTGGGCTGTTAAAACTATACTTTTTGGATGGGCGTGATGGTGCACGCCTTTAATCCCAGCACTTGGGAAGCAGAGAGAGGCAGGCGGATCTCTGAGTTCGGGGGCCAACCTGGTCTACAGAGTGATTTCCAGGATAACCAAAGCTACACAGAAAAACTCTTGTCTTGAAAAAACAAACAAAAACCCCATACTTTTTGCTGCGTATGGTAAAAGTAATATTTACAGTAGGCCAGTGACTTTATTATCTATCTGGCTTTTTTTCTTTTTTGGTTTTTTTGAGACAGGGTTTCTTTGTGTAGCCCTGACTGTCCTGGAACTCACTCTGTAGACCAAGCTGGCCTTGAAATCACAGCAATTCCCCTGCCTCTGCCTCCCAAATGCTGGGATTAAAGGCATGGGTCACCAAGCCCGGCCATTCATTACAGACAGTTTCAAACTGCCATGTGGGTGCTGGGATTTGAACCTGGGTCCCTTGGAAGGACAGTCAGGGCTTTTAACCACTGAGCCATCTCTCCAGTTCCTTAACTGGCTATGGTTAGACTGGAGTACTGGTGAAGAGTCTTTTGCGTTGAAGTACTTCACTGCCATAGCCTTGACTGAGCAGAGGGAGCGTCACCCTGATGCTTGCTTCCCTCTGTGGCAGATTTTGAGAGTTTTGATGTGCCAGAGGAGCACCAGATCGCGCACCTCCCCTTGAACGGAGTCCCTCTCATGATCCTGAACGAGGACAGAGGGCTTGAGAAACTGCTACAACTGGACCCCCCTTCACCTCTGAAGACACCCTTTCTACCATGGGAATCTGGTGGGTGAGCCGGTGCCCTCTCGAAGGGCTGTAGGCAACTTGTTAGATAATGCTCTCATTGCTGTGGGGACAAGAGTTGTGCTGGTGAGCCTGTGTTGTACAGCTTTTGGCCTTTGGAGTACAGGGGTAACATCTTGGAATAATGACTTTCCTCAGTCATTATGGTTGAGTCCCAAATGAAGTTTTTCTGGAATACAGGTCAGCCTCTGGTGATAGTAAGAAGATGCAGTCAAACATATAGCTTCTTAGGCTATGAGTTGAAGTCTATAGTAACAGAGACTGGAACTCCAGGTTCCGTCCGTGGCTTAGTTGGGACTGCTGATCAGAAGCCACCACGAAGAGGGTCCTGGTATTTTGTGATTTAGTGAGACCTTTTTTTATGTACATTTAAAACCTACTTCTTGGGCTGGAGAGGTGGCTCAGAGGTTAAGAGCACTGGCTGTTCTTCCCAAGGTCCGAGTTCAATTCCCAGCAACCACATGGTGGCTCACAGCCATCTACATTGAGATCTGCCTGGGCATATATGTAGAGCAAATACTGTATACACAATAAATAAATAAATGTTTAAAAAAAAAAACCTACTTCTTGATGGAGGCCAATTCTGAGGCCACTGCCACATTAAAGGAATCTGCATGTGAGATTCGTTAGATAAATGAATTTAGGATCAGAGTAGCAGCTTATGTTTGTTAGGGATAAATGGCTATAAAGGATTTGCAGAAACCTAATGAGAAATTCCTCTTCCTCCAGATCCGTTGCAATCTCCTTCCAGCATTCTCTCCACCCTGGATGTTGAATTGCCACCTGTTTGTTATGATGCTGATATTTAAACTTCTTACTCCTTTATAGTTTATGTACATTGTATTAATAAAGCATTTGTGTGTGCGGTACTGTTGGTATTTCTTGGCATTAGAAGATACGACTATTTTCCTTTGAAAGTATACCCTTCAACATGTACTTTATTTATTGCCTTTTCATGGCTATTAACTAGTGACAGTTATTAGATCTCTTATTTAGAAGAGCCAATTCCAACTCATTAAGTATTTATTGTTAGGCATTCTTTATCACCAGTTCTGATTAGTTCTAATGACTTCAGTATTCAGTAATCAGAATTTGAAAGGCTCCAAGTCTTCTGAGTACCCAGCCTCCTTGGGATCCTAGTTTGGTACTTTGAAGATCATTGCAGATAATTTACTTAACAGTAGGGTTCACTCCCTATCTATAGGAATTGGCTGTTTTTTCACTTGTGGACATAAGTATTTGATAAGCATTAATGTATTTGATGTCTAAGTCTATATTCTTTTGTTTTTCAACACGGGGTTTCTCAGGGTAGCCCTGCCTGGCCTTGAACTCAGAGATCTGCCTGCCTCTGCTTCCCGAGTGCTGGGATTAAAGGCTCAGCCATTATAGACAGTTTTGAACTGCCATGTGGGTGCTGGGATTTGAACCTGGGTCCTTTGGAAGAGCAGCTAGGGCTCTTAACCACTGAGCCATCTCTCCAGCCCCTATGTTGATAGTCATAAATCATATGGAACTGTTACTTTTGTTTCGAATGAGGTGCTTTTGCCTACTGCCACAGTATGCCATTCTCTGAAGTGTAACAAGTTTTGCAAAAGGTATGGGGTGCCAATCCTGAGGAGGGAGGAGTCTTACATTTCAATATACGTCCTGAGGATATGGTATAGGATACTTGTGGGAATGAAGAGTGATGAGAAGCCTGGAGAAAGGTAGAGCAGGGCAGGGAGAAGGGAAGTCCTCTGCTGTGCCTTTGTATCTGCAGATGGGAAGTCACTTCTCCAGGGTGCCATTTTTCAGCAGGGTACCTGGAAGGCTTTTTTTTTTCAGGCATTCTTCCTTAAAGTGAATTTTAATTACAGTTCCATGGAGCTTTGGAGGGGTGTGGTTTCGCCCTCAAGACACATTCCAAGTATAACGTCTGAGGATTCTCCTTGATGGTGGCAATCTAAATTGTAGCCCTGTCAGCCCTGTCCTCAGCTTTGCCTGGGTGTAAGCTCCTTGTGAAATGGCACATTTCTCCTTTCTGTACTTTCTGCTCTGGGGAAAGCAGTGAGCTTATTAACCAAGTCACAGTGTGAATATTACGATGTCCTAAATTTATCCACCAATTAAATCAGCCCACTTTGGAATTCAGGCCCACTCAACTCTTCAGAATGTGGTGGGAATGAAGCCAGAGTCTTTGCCAAACGTTACATAAATGGCTTTCAGTTCCTGCTAAGAGCTCTCGTTCTCTGTAACCTTGGGAGCAGTCCTTAGTGCTGTCTTTCTAGTAGCATTCTAGTCTTCTGAGCCACCAGAACGATCTATTAAGCTCTGCTTAAAGAAGCCAGGGCTTCCTCAGCCTGCATCTCCAAATTCTTCCATATGTTTTCCACTAATATGTTCCCCAAAGTCTACAAGACCCAGGTTTGTTACAGCAATGGCTTCATGTCTCGGTCCCACTTTTTATATTGTATAGTAGGGAAGGCATGGTGGCTGCAGTGGCTCTTTACTATGGCAGCAGGTTACATCTCTGGATGAGGAAGCAGAGAATAAAAAGACTTGGTGCTTAGCTTTTGTTTTTTTCTCCTGTAGTCAATCCAGGACCCCAGCCAATGGAATGGAGCCACCTACATTCTAGTGTTGGTCTTTCCAAGTCAATCTTCTCTGGAAGTGCCTTTAGTTCCTACTCACGTGTTTCTCACTGATGCCTTAAGCATTTCTTACTCAAGTTGACAACCAAAAATAATCACAAGGGGCCATCTGTACTCTACCCTTTCATGCATAACTCTGAGGTCCTTTCAATCTTTTTTGAGCACCTCAGAGAACCAAAGTAGACCAAATTCTCCCACCACATCAGGGTCTTTAGGCTGCAAGGCTTGGGCTACTGTAGCAGGTGTCCCACGTTGACAAATTCCTGGACTTGGAAGCAGGTAGCAGTCTTGAAGTTCAGGTAAATCCCCAGCTGCCAATGGCCCTATTTTCCCAACACTGCGGTAACAGGATGGGAGAGGGTACCACATTCTCTGTCATCTCTAGGATGCTCCCCAGCAGCCTTCTACCATGCTTCCCTCAGCCAGTGGTGCCAGGGTGAGCCTACAGTTCCTGCAGCTTACGCCATGAGCATCTGGGGTAAGAGACGGCTTTCAAGATTCCAGTCTTTGTCCACAGCTTCATATGGCTGCAGGATGGGAGGAACACTTCTGCGACCATGGACTCGGCTCTTTTCTGTACACACTCCAGAAGCTAGCTAACATCCTTAGGTCCTCCTTTCTCTCATGGGGCTTGTTGCTCACAGGCCTGGCATCACAGAGCACAAAGCTACCTTAACTTTTTTAGTGTGCATGTGTGTAGATCTGAGGACAACCTGTGGGAGGCTTTGCTTTCATCCTGTGGGTCCCTGAGATAAAACTCAGGTTGTCATGTTTGGTGGCAAGAGCCTTTATAACCTGCTGAGCCAACTCAGCCAGCCCCAAAGCTGACTTTTGAATAGGCAGCACTCGGGCTTTGGAGACCTCAATGAAGTGTGCTCAAGTCATAAGAACAACCAGATGCCAGACCTGTTCCTCCTGTCCAGCTAGAGTAAACTCTTGCCAAGGGTCTTAATCTTTGTTAGTTTTCAAGTCTCTTAGAGACTGAACTAGATAAAGCATCAGCTGTAGAACTGGATTACAGTGGGAAGAAGAGGGCGAAGTGTCCATTGTCCTATGTGTGCATGGCTACCAGGGGGACTCATGCGTTGTGAGGAGTTCTCATTGTCCTGTAAGAGGAACTTGGGATTGATGGTCCACTTCTCATACCACACAGTGGAACAGAATTCAGGTATTCCTGTGCTTGAACTGGGAGGAGGAGGTTTCCATGGTGATGGCATGTACCATCACTCACCTCAAGGTAGCTTCCAGATGTAGAGGTGGGAGCTTGGCATGCTGCTTAGAGACCAGGTTATGGGTGACTCCTGGCTTCCTGCACAGTTGCACCTGGATCCTAGGACCGGAAGCATAGTGGGGCTGGAACACTAACCAGAGGTGGAAGGCAAGGGGACCCGACTTGGGGAGCATCTTCATTTTCCTGGAAAGATTAAATTGAACACTGTTGGATATTTCTAGTTTGAAAACTTGGCATGTAGCTAGAGCAATGGTTCTCAACCTGTGGGTCATGACCCCTTTGAAGGGTGAATGACACTTTTATGGGTCACATATCAGATATCTTGCATATAAGATATTTGCATTATGATTCATAACTAGCAAAATTATAGTTATGAAGTAGCAATGAAAATAATTTTATGGTTGGGGTCATCACAACATGAGAAATTGCATTAAAGAGTTGTAGCATTAGAAAGATTGAGAACCACTGAACTAGGCCAATACATAGAGCAGCTTGTTCCAGCCCCCCCCTTGTAACTGAGGCAGAGGGAAGGGGGTGTCAGAGGCTGACAGGACAGTTGGTGAAAGGGAAATGACAGTAGAAAGCTTACCTTGAAAAACAGCCAGGAAACTGGAAACCAGGAAGCAGATATACGGAGAGAGGGCTCATAGTTGGGAATGAGTAATCGAGTAGAGTTTAGTTTCTGGAACCCACATCCGGCAGCTCACAGCTGCCTGTAACTCCAGTTCCAGGGGATCTGAAATCCTATTCTGACCTCTGTGGGCACCGGCACTCACATGCACAAACCCTCCTCCCCAGGACATGCAGTTAAATATAAAATCTTAACAAAACAGACAAAAATCACATAAGGTGGCTGGGCCTGGTGGTGCACACCTGTAATCCCAGCACTCAGGGAGGCAGAGGCCGACAGATTTCTGTGAGTTGGAGGCGAGCCTGGTCTACAAAGTGAGTCTGGGACAGCCAGGACTCTTACACGGAGAAACCTTGTCTCAAAAAAAAAAAAAAAAAAAAAAAAAAAAAAAAGTGGCCGGGCGGTGGTGGCGCACGCCTTTAATCCCAGCACTTGGGAGGCAGAGGCAGGCGGATCTCTGTGAGTTCGAGGCCAGCCTGGTCTACAAAGCAAGTCCAGGACAGCCAGAGCTGTTATACAGAGAAACCCTGTCTCGAAAAAACCAAAAAAAAAAAAAAAAAAAGTGGCATGTAAACTTGGGGCTGTTGAGCCTTATGGGATAGATATATTCCTGAAGTTTAAGAATGGCCCTGACAGATGCTGTATAGCACACTCTGCCTCTTGTAAGACTGGCTGGATTTATTTTCACAATTCTGGAGGTTAGAACTTCAAGACCCAGATGTGGGTAGGGCTGGTTTCTTTGGAGGCCTCTTTCTCGACTAACAGAGAGTCTGTATCAGAACAGACCAATGTGTTCATGGGAGGAAGAGAGTAATGGTACTGCATGACGACCTGAAATTTTCCCACACGTGGAGGGAGTGGGGTCTGGAGCCACAGTGAGGGCCCAAGAAGACACTGTTTGCCTCTGTCATGGGCTGAGCAGAGATTCTCTCCGTTGGTGCTCATGCAGAGGTGAAGGTTGTTGAGTGAAGAAGCCTCTGGCATCCAGAGGACAACTCTGGCAATCTGGGGATGAGGTGTGTGCTGTAGGTAAATGCTCGTCTTTGTCTGCCTCCTAAGGCTGCAATAAAGACTATGACCAAGGCTGGGCGTGGTGGTGCATGCCTTTGATCTCAGCACTTGGGAGGCAGAGGCAGGTAGATTTCCGTGAGCTTGAGACCAGCCTGGTCTACAAAGCAAGTCCAGGACAGCCAGAGATACACAGAGAAACCCTGTCTCAAAAAAACAAAACAAAACAAAACAAAACAAAAAACCAAACAATAAAAAAGGACTATGACCAAATGCAACTTGGGGAGGAAAGAATTTGGTTTACATATCCTGAAATTAGCCAGCACCAAAGACTTTAGGGCAGGAACTCAAGGGCTGGAACCTGGAGGCAGGAACTGAAGCAGATGGCAGAGTGCTATGTCCTGACTTGCTCAGTGGTTTGCTCAGCCTGGTTTTCTTTTTTTTTTTTTTTTTAATGTTTTTGGTATTAGCCTAGTCATTAACAGCTGAGCCATCTCTCCAGCCCCAGCCTATTTTCTTGTACAACTGATGACCACCTGCCCAGGGGTTGCACCACCCACAGTGTGGGCTTTCCCACACCAACTATCGATCAAGAAAATGGTCCATAGACTCTGCCTCCCGAGTGCTGAGATTAGAGGCATGTGCTACCACCCCTTGGCTGAAATAGGTTATTTCATTAACGTGAACCTGATTAAGACACTAGAGTGGCTGGCCAGCAACGAGCTTGATGCCTGCGTCTACAATGCTGGGATGAGAAGAACACACTATCATGCCTGGCTTTAAAATGATCACATTTATCTATTTATTGTGTGTGTGGTGGTGGTATACATACCATTATTATTCCACATGGGGAGATCAGAGAAAAAACCCTACAGGAAGTTGGTTATCTCCTTCTACCTCATGGATACTAAGTTTCAAACCCAGATCCCCAGGCTTGGTGGTAAGTGCCTTTTACCCCCTGACCCATCTTACCAGCCCCTCCCTTCCTCCTTCCCTCCCTTCCTCTCTTCCTCCTCCCCCCACCCCATTTCTCTTTCTTTTTGGTTGTGAGCTTAACCTTTAAGGGCTGATCCATCTCTTCAGCCCTTTCTTTTCTTTTTGTTTTGTTTTGTTTTTCGAGACAGGGTTTCTCTGTGCATCCATGGCTGTCCTGGACTCACTTGGTGGAACAGGCTGACCTTGAATTTACAGAGATCGCCTGCCTCTGCCTCCCTAGTGCTGACATTAAAGGTGTGTGCCACCACGCCCCGCCTGTTTTTTTCCTTTTAAATTGGGATTGAACCTGGATATTTGTGCTTGGAAGGCAAACACCTTACCTACGGAGCCATCATATAGCCACGATGGTTAATGATTTTAAAGAGTGTAACACACTCTTGAGACCAACCCATCTGAGACTCACTAGTGCAGGGGCTGTGAGTCTCTAGACTCTGGGACTGTGTGCTTGGGTTCACATCCGCCATTGTCATCTTAGGTGAGTTACTTTACCTTCTCTGTTACTTAACTTCCTTACCTTAGATTACGTTACTTTCCTTATTCAGTTCCCGAGAGCACCAGATGATAGCACTGGACACTGATCATTTAAAAAATGCTAATTATTTTTATCATAAAAAGTAAGATGGGGTGTCTGCTCTGTGGGTTATCCTCTGCTAAGTGCTGTGGAGGCTGTACCATGGCATATATCACAGTTCCTACTCTAAAGAGTCCTGTTGCTCAGCAGAGCGGAGGAGTCTGGGTTTTTAGTCTGTACCTTTGAATTGGATTCTACATCTGCCTGGGATTTATGATCTGACTTTGAATTAGTCACCACTTCTGGGGAAAGCCAGTTAATAAAGGCATCTCTGGTCCACTGAAGAGATAACAAATTTCCTCCTGTCCATTCCAGGCATACTGTCAATTAAATCAGTCGTTTTTGCCTTTTCCCTTGAAAACAACCACCAAGTCCGCTGCTTCATCTCCAGACTCTGCCTCCTTGGGATGGTATAACCGTGCCACTAGAGGGCGCCCCCCCCGCTTTGTTAGTTGCTTATTTGCTTTCCTTTGCAAACAGTCTCTTGCCCATGTGGTCGGTGAATGGAAATCTTACACCTGTAGGACACTTTCAGTGTGATGGCTGTCGTATTTTGCCTGAAAAATCCTCTTTTTTTGACACGGGGGCTCATGTAGCCCATGCTGACCTTAAACTTGCTGTGTAGCCGAGGCTGGCCTTGAACTTGCTGTGTAGCCGAGGCTGGCCTTGAACTACTGGATCTTGCCTCCCACCAAGTGCTAAGATGTCAGTCTGGGTCACTACAACCCAGTCTGTCTCTTGTTTTTAAAATCAGCCATGTGTACTGAAATGTCTTTGAATAAACCGGGGCTGGTGAGGTGACCATTGCTGCTACTCTCCAGCCTTTACAGAACATTGGTTTCACACCAGATCTGTACCAAGGGCATTTCATGTGCTTCTCCTGGAATTGCAGGGCCACAGTGTGTGCAGGTGTGTTGTACATGTATCTTAACAACTGGAAGCTCAGGTTCTAGTTCGTTAAATAACCTCTGCAACATCCATCTTGAGAGGACATTTGATATTCTGAGCAGCTCTCCCCTGGGCCTTGTCTCGCCCCTGGCTGTAAGAAAAGCCCAGGATAGGTTTCTGGTTTTGTTCTACAAGAGTGGTTTCCAGGCTTATCAGACACACTGCTTTCTGTAACAAATATTTTGTGCTAGGTAAAAAATTGAGCTGACCATTTGTTCTGAGCCGAACAGACCAGACCAAACCAATGTGGAATTCAATCACTGAGGCCCTGCAGCCAATTAACTAAGTTGCAACCGAGCTCCGAGCTGACGACTAGGGTGTAGCCAATTATTTTCTATGTCTCACTTTCTTTCTACTGTAAATGCTGTGCGTTCACGCTGTTAGCTGGAGTTCTCAGAATCCGCTCTGGTGTTGGGAGCTGCATAATGTGAGAATCCTGGGACCGGTAATAGCTCAGTCAGTAAAGTGTGAGGGTCCCCACCCCACCATAGCTGGGCGTGGTGACACGTCCTTGTAAACCCACTGCTAAGGATGCGGTCAGCTGAAGAAGGATCTCCTATTCTGAAAAATAATCGGACTTGCAACTTGCTGCCAATACCAAAGGTACAGAACGCAGGCGCAAATTCTCACGTACGCCACTGGGGGGCGGTATGCTCCCTTCCACCCCTATAAAGTGCTCTGCTCCTAATCCTTTTCTGTGGGTGACAAGGGGCCTCTGTTAGAGAACCGGAGGTCCCCTGAGTGGTGAGGAGGTGAAGAGGGAAGTGAAGAGAGGAAGTCACTGAACATAGAGATATCCTCCAAGTTGGTGTGATAGATTTCTACTCACGTGGTACCCATCATGAGTTTAGTCATGTGCGTGACAGTTTTAATTTTGTTTCTAAGTCATTTGTAAAGTGATTATGAACTGACACATTTTAGTCTCATTGAAATAGTTTTATAAAAGGCATGTTTAAATGGAAAATATTAATGTGTAAATAATATATAGGCATAAAACTTGCATCACTTGACATAATTAGAGGGCAACAGACACACACAGAGAGAGAGAGAGAGAGAGAGAGAGAGAGAGAGAGAGAGAGAGAGAGAATGAGGAAGAGAAAACAGAAACAGTGTTACTGAATTCTTGCTGACCTTGGTCACTTTCTCACTAAAGCTCTCTGAGGAAAGATCCATCTGCATTAAAGACAAGTTGGTGCACAGCTCTGAGTGTTTACCCTTAAAGTTGCCAGCAGGATGAACGGAAATGCAGCACGAATAGTTTTCCCTCTGTGTGGACTGACGCTATTTCAAACCATTTCCCATATCCTGTGTATAAAATGCCATTTATCAGGGACGTCAGGACTTCCTGGATTTGGAGTGTGGGGTCTATATAATAGCTGTGTGTGTTTTTCTGTGCACGTGTCCTCTCTTGGTCTCTTTACCTCACCCCCCAAAATAAGAGGTTAGAGTAGACCTCTGCTCTGACTCTTAGGATTCTTTGAGGTCCTGGTTCTCATGGAATGAGGTGACCCTCTTTTGATGATTTAGCAGCTTTGAAGATCTGGGGAAAGCTGCAGAGCCTCACTCTAGCTGGTATCTCATTTCCTGGGAGAGTTTAACTTCTAAGAAAGCTAGAGGCTGGAGCTAAAAATGTAGAGCCTTGCTCTGCCTCCTACGACTGTTGTGGCTTGAGCAAGTGACTGAGCACTGCTTTCCTATGCCTTAAATCCGAATGCCGTTAAGGCTAACTAAGCATGCAAGCTAACTGCTTACACAGGGTCTGGCCCATTTGATAGCATTATTCGTGCTACTGTGAGTTTGTTTTTAATAACAAAACTGGAAAATCCTGGCAGTCCTCAAGGAGATTATTTGGTAGCCTAGTTCTTCATAGTTTTAACTAGTCGAGAGGGAATGAGTTTCATAAGCACCCAAAAAAAAAGGGAGGCCTGGCCCAAGATAGGTGAGCAGGAATGTAAGAGATGGTCATGCTCATGTGGCCGTGGTGGCAATGTGAGGGACAAATGTGGGCTTTAGGACAGATTTATTGATATGTTTTAAACATTTATCTGTGTTTATCTAGTGTGTGTGTGTGTGTGTGTGTGTGTGTGTGTATGTGTGTGTGTGTGTGTGCCACAGCTTGCATGTGGAAGTCAGAGAACAACTTGAAGGGTTGGTTCTCTCTAACCACGTGGGTCCCGGAAATCAAGCTCAGGTTGTCAGGCTTGGCAGTACGTACGCACCTTTACCAACTGAGTCATCTCAGCAGCCCCAGTGTTTAGCTTTTGGATAGAGTCTCATACATCATAGGCTGGCCTGTGAACTCAGTATGTAACTGAGGATGACCTCGGACTCCTGTCCTTCTGTCCTATGTCTTGAGGGCTGGGATTATAGGTGTGTCACCCAGCCAAGTTTATTTGAAGCTGAGGGCTGTGTGTGCTAGCCACATACTCTACCGACTGAACTACAACCCCTGGAAAAACATTGAAAAACTTGTTTTTAAGCACTGGCTCAGCAACTGTGGTTTTCTAGCTCACAGCCCCTCTCAGTGTCGTCCCCCCCCCCCCACCACCAAAATGTCTGTCTGCTTCCTACGTGCAGGTGACTGCAAGTATGTGTCTCCGTGTGTTTGCGGGTGGTGAGGCTGGGCAGGGATGAGCAGGAGAGACAGAAAACGTTGTGTGTTTGCCCTGGTGGTCCTTGGGTTTATCTCCACATAGAGGTAGGTTTCCTCCAACTGGGTGGGCTGAGGCAGGTGGGCAGTGGCGGGCAGTGGTGTTCATGTTCCAAAACTGCCTGTGAGTGGACTACAGTGCTGGAGTGCTCCTGACCAGGTGGACATCTCCCAGTGAGACCATCCTTTCGGCGGACGATGTGGGTGCTCCCTGAAGCACAGAGTGCTATTTAAGCTGTGGGTTTGGTTTGCAGCTCATCTTCACCACTCATCGGAGCTGAGACTTTGGGCTAGATGTTGAATGACCCTTGTCTGTCTTCATTTTAAATGAAAGAATAGACCTTTCTAGTGGCTTTAAATAAAAACTGCTCTCTGTTTTGGTAATAGATAGATCTTGGATTCTTTTGACGAATGATGAGTTATAGATCACTTCTCTAGAAAAATGAAGATCCCAAGTGATGTAAATTCTTTTTTTTTTTTTTTGAGATAGGGGCTTATTGTAGCCAAGGCTGACCTTGAAGTTGCTATATAGCTGAGGGTGAGTTTGAAATCCTAATTCTGTTGAGTGTTGAGATTATAGGCATACTATAAATATCCTTCCTTCCTTCCTTCCTTCTTTCCTTCCTTCCTTCCTTTCTTCCTTCTTTCCTTCCTTCCTTCCTTCCTTCCTTCTTCTCTTTCTCTTTATGATAGGTTCTCATGCAGCCTAGGCCAACCTTGAACTTGCTATCTACCTAAGGGTGACATTGAATTTATGATCCATGTACCTCCACCTCTAAAGGGGTGAGATTACCAGGATGTGCCGCCATGCCTAGCTTATGCAATGCTAGAGATGGAAGTTAGGGCTTTGTACATGCTTGGCAAACACTCTAACCACTGAGTGGCATCCCCAGCCCACTGAAGTCCTTAATTTTAGGCAACAGAAAGTGATTCTAGCTGACTAACGCAGAGAAAGAATTTCCCAAGACCATGTCAGGTGTATGGAGACATGCCAGAACAGGAGAGAAGAGGGGCCAGAGGAAGGACAGGACAGCACCAGGGTGTCTGGGTTAGACTGCTCAGTTATCTGAGGGGTGAGTACAGTGCTAGTTTGGCATGAATGTCATTGCTGTTAAAGGAACCAGCCTGCTACATGGCCAGGAAGCCTTGGCTGGAGCTGTTGTTACCACATTAAAATGAATCCTCTAGGCTCCTTTTTTTACATACATATAAACACACACACAAACATGCTCACAGAGTTGTGTGCTGAACTATCCAATGCTTGTAGGAGAGTGAATGGTGAATTCAACTTCAATTGTGGGAGGTGCTTTCTTCCTGGGAGAGCTTCCCAGGAAGGCTCTTGTAGCAGGGGATTCCCTAAACAGGTGTAGGAACTCTCCAAGGCCAAAAAGATTCTTATAGGCTATGGGGTGTCTCATGAAACCAAGGGTGGGAGAGCCAGACCTCTGTACAAGTACTTGGCAGCCAGTTGAACCCTTCTCCAGCCACAGTCTGCTATTTTCTCAATCTAGGAGGTGTGCTGAGGTAGAAAAAACAAAATAAACAAACAAAAAACAGGGCCTCTTCAATGTCTTTCTATACAGCCTAGGCTGTCCTGGAACCAATGATCCCCCTGCCTCTGCTTTCCAAGTGCTTGTGTTAGAAGTGTGTACTATTCTGCTTTTCCTCCTCCTCTTCTCTTTTCCTCTCTCCTTTCTGTTCTTCTCTGCATGGTGCAAGGGGATGACTCTCTCCTCATGGTAAATGAGGACTGGTCTGTACCCTTCATGTCCTTGTTCTATACCCCCTGTCCCTGGATGGGTCTCTGCTGTTCACTGTTTTTTCCTTATCTTCTACTGGAATCCTTTAGGATCCTCATGTCTTCTGGGAGCTGGGTTGCTGCTGCTATATTCAAACAATGTTAGGCCTTCTTCATTTCATGAGTGGAGAGTCTGGTGTTGGAGACAGTCATTGAGTGGCTTCCTGAAGATTCTGACTGTCCCATAAAATCCTTGGGCCATAACACTTAGAAGGTTCTCAGCTTCTAGGAGATGTTAGTGAAACCACCAGGATTTCTTTTTTTACCAGAGCGCATTTCTTTCTTCTTTATCCTTCTTGTTGCTTGTCTCATTGAAGCGACAAGAAATTCTTTAAGGGAAGAAGGATTATTTTGACTGACAGTTTGAGGGGACACAGTCCATTTTGAGGAAGAAGATGTGGCCAACTGGTAACATTGTGTACACAGGAAGCAGAGAATGAACAGGAAATGGGGCCTAGCTATAAATCCCCTAGGCCTGCCCACACTGGCCTACTTCCTTTAAGGAAACTCCGCTCATAAAGACTCCACAACCTTCCCAAATGCCACTGCCTGCTGAGGACAAGTGTTGAAACGTAAGTGCCTAGGGAGATACTTCACCTTCAAACCGTAACAGCTCCTTTCCATTTCTTCAAATAGTTCACGCTAAAGGCCTTCTGTATGCCCAGCAGCTATTCGAAGAGCCTTGATCTAAACAATTAACAGGATAGGCAAGATTTTGTCAGGACTTTTGTTTCAGTGACATGCAAATAAACAAGATTATTCCTGGTGGTTATAAATAGACAGAAGGGCCACAGGAGTTGGCTTTGTTGGGGAGAGGGGCTACTTTTGGGCAGAATATTGAGGAAGGACTGTTTCTTATGCTACACATAAAATAATATATTTTCACTAAAAAGTACACTGAGATAGTTAAAGAAATATACTGTAAATGGAATTTAACCACTAAAATTGACAGCCCAGAAGACAATAAAGAACATTTTAGTAACACTCAGCTCAGACCAATGAGATGGTTCAGCAGGTAAAGCGTTCGTCTCCAAAGCCTAACGGCCTGAGTTCGATCCCTGAGACTGGGCTCTGAGGATGACAGCAGAGCAGAGAGGAGAGTGTGGTCACAGAAGTTTTGATATGGGAAGGAGTTGCAATTTACCTGCAGCACAAAGGGAGGTCTGTAGTGGACAGAGATGGGGTCTGAGTTGGGGGAGATGGGAAAGGAAGGTTTAGGTTAGTCAAGACTCAGAGTGAGAAAAGAGAATTCATGAGACCATTTAAATAGGGGAGGGTCATCTCTCTCTCTCTCTCTCTCTCTCTCTCTCTCTCTTTCTCTCGCTCATCTCTCTCTCTTTCCAAGACAGGGTTTTCCTGTGTAATCCTGTCTCTTATTCTGTAGGCCAAGGTCTTGAACTTAAACTCAGAGATCTGCCTGCCTCTTCCTCCCAAGTGTGAGGGTTAAAGGAGTACACCACCACCACCAGCTCGAGGGTCGAAACTTTATTTAGATTAAAACTTATTATCTGAAAACTCAAAATTGGGCTGTAGAGATATGGCTCAGCAGTTAAGAGCACTGGCTGCTCTTCCAAAGGACCTGAGTTCAAATCCCAGCACCCACATGGGAGTTCACAGCTGTCTGTAATTGCCAGGTGTGGTGGCACACGCCTTTAATCCCAGCACTTGGGAGGCAGAGGCAGGCGGATCTCTGTGAGTTCAAGGACAGCCTGTTCTACAAAGCAAGTCCAGGACAGCCAGGGCTATTACACAGAGAAACCCTGTCTGGAAAAACACAAAAGAAAAAAAGAGAAACAAGAAAGGAAGGAAGGAAGGAAGGAAGGAAGGAAGGACGGAAGAAAGAAAGAAAGCTAAAAATTGAGGGACATTCTATAACCACACTCAAAGTCATGAGCCCAATTGACCTAAACATATAGAGAACTCTGTGCCTTCTAGGCTGGCCTGGAACTAATGATTATGCTTCTGCCTCCCAAGTCCTTGGATCAGCGTGTGCCCCACTATACCTGTCTTTCTTCCCTTTCTGTTCTCCTCACTTTCTCCTTCCCTCACTGCCTTCCCTACTCCTACTCCTCTTTTTCTTTTTTTCACTTGCACTTTAAAAAAGGGGTAACACTCCTAAAAGGGAAAGACAAGCTGCGAGTGAGTTTCACATTGAAGGGAAGGCATTAAACAGTTTAGTTGTAGACTGAGCCCTGGGCTGGGAAACAAGGTGGTTTAAAGAACACTCTTGGGGCATCTGCTGAACTTAAGGGGACTGCACTTTGGAAAAGAGGACCGACTCATTGTAACATTCTCTGAACACAGTCATGTGCCCAGTTATGTAAGAGGATGTCATTGTTTAAGGAGTGTTAAAGCCTGTAGTGCCTGCATCTTACTCTAAAGAATTCAGGAAAAAAAGATGGATATTTAGGGTCAGTGTTTCTTAGTTAGGGTTTCTATTGCTGTCAAGAGACACCATGACCACATCAACTCATATAAAGGAAAACATTTAATTGGGGCTGGCTTATAGTTTTAGAGGTTTAGTCCATTATCATCACGGCTGGAAACATGGTGGCATGCAGACAGACATGGTAGTGCTGGAGAGGAGCTGAGATTTCTACATCTTGATCTTCAAGCAGCAGAAGGAAACTGCCTACACTGGGCAGCGTTTGACCATAGGAGACCTCAAAACCTGACCCCACAGTGATACACTTCCTCCAACAAGGCCATACCTCCTAATAGTGGTAGTCCCTATGGGCCAAGCATTCCAACGCATGAGTCTATGAGGACCACACCTATTCAAACCACCACACAGCAATAAAGTGAATACAGAATAAAATAAATGCTAATGTCCTTGGATTTTTCTACCATTCTTGCCACGTTTCCATAGCTTTACCACTTGATGTAGTTAGGCTATATTCATCTTGCTTCATTTCTATTGCCTCATCTGTTCAGGTTGCTCTTTTCTTCTTTGTCTTATTTTGAGTTGAGTACTATTCATTTATATTTATTAATGTGTGCTCCTGTCTGTGCTCACATGTGTGAGCATACTTGTGCTACAGCCTATGTAAAGAAGTTGAGGACAACTTTGTGGAGTTGGTTCTCTCCTTCCATCTCCACAAAGTCTTAGGGATTTAGGCCATTTGGCTTCAGAGACGAGCGCTTTACTTGCTGAGCCATCTCACTGGCCTGAGCTGAGTGTTATTAAAATGCTCTTTGCTCAGGAGACAGAAGTGGGAGGATATCCGTGAGTTTGAGGCCAGACTGGTCTATGAAGCTAGTTCCAGGATAGCCAATGCTACACAAAGAAATCCTGTCTCAAAAAGAAAAAAAGAAAAAAATGTTCTTTGCTATCTCCTTGCTTGAAAATTTTAGTGGATACATTGCATTTACAGTATATTTCTTTAACTGTCTCAGTATACGTTTGAATGAAAGTATATCACTTTATGTGTAGCATAAGAAACTTACAATCTATTTTCATTCTTCCCTCTTTGGGCCATTATTGTCATAATTGTGTATTTTAATATCCTGCAAATCTCTATGTTTTATTGCCAATATTTTTTGTTTAGTAATCTGTCTCTCACTTTCTCCTTCTGTCTTGCCCTCCCCTTGTGTGTGTGTGTGTGTGTGTGTGTGTGTGTGTGTGTGTGTGTGTGT
>CAJQZJ010032716.1:1796313-1845266 GCA_907164525.1 Lophiomys imhausi | reverse complement strand
TGTGTGTGTGTGTGTGTGTGTGTGTGTGTGTGTGTGTGTGTGTGTGTGTAGAAGATAAGTAGAGTTATTGTAGATAAAGTGGCAAGTTAAAGAGGTAGGGATGGATAAAAGCCAAAGGAACTGTTACATGGACAAACATTTTCAGGCAGGCCGTATTCTCTTTGGAGCCTTCTAGAACACACAGATCTCCAGGAGGCAGGCCGTATTCTCTTTGGAGCCTTCTAGAACACACAGATATCCAGGAGGCAGGCCGTATTCTCTTTGGAGCCTTCTAGAACACACAGATCTCCAGGAGACACATTTTTCTGCCCACAGACCTATTTGGCTGACTTTTACAGGATGGGACAAGATTATAATCCTTGTTCTTTAGTGGAAAGCCTCTGTTAGCCCTGATACCGATGTAGATATTACAGGTGTAGACATCTACTTGTCATTGAGATCCCAGACAGTCAGAATGCCATTTCCAGGGCAAGAGATATGACTCAGACCCCATGCTAGGAACCAATAATCAATCTTTTTTTTTTTTTTTTTGGTTTTTCGAGACAGGGTTTCTCTGTGTAACAGCCCTGGCTGTCCTGGACTCACTTTGTAGACCAGGCTGGCCTCGAACTCACAGAGATCTGCCTGTCTCTGCCTCCTGACGGCTGGGATTAAAGGCGTGCGCCACCACACCCAGCCAATAATCAGTTTTGTAGGTTCAGTTCTTGGCTTTAAAGTAGCAGTTCTCAACCTGTGGGTTGGGAACCATTATGGGGGTTGTTAAATGACCCAGGGGTCACTTAAGACTATCGGAAAACACAGATATTTACACTGTGATTTATAGCAGTAGCAAGATTACAGTTATGAAGTAGCAACAAAAATAATCTTATGGTTGGGGATCATCACAACATGAGGAATTGTATTAAAGGGTCACAGTATTAGGAAGGTTGAGAACCATGCTTTAAAACCTGCTAATTTTGAGAAATAGGCCCACATCCCTAAAAGACATCTAAGTCTGCTAATTTATAACTAGCTACATAACAACACTTATGCCACTCAAGAGTTGAGAGTCTAAAATTACTTCAGAGATGAACATTGAGTTGTTCTGGCCTCATCTGGGGCATAGAATGGGGTTTAGGTCCCTACTCTTACTAACTTTCAGACCTCAGAAAACAATCAAGGGACCCAGACATAAGGAGTTGGGCTGATGCAACACTGAAGGTGGAATGGCTAAATGGAAAAAAATGAAATTGAGGGCCAAAGACTAATAGAATCGCTTCTCAGATTATAACAGGCATAACCTATCTCTATTGGGAAAATCCAGAGATCCAATTCAAAAGTTATTAGCAGTAAGGGATGGCCGGCCTCTGACATGTTTTGAATTTGATTTTGTAAATCATTTAAAGCAGACAAGGCACTGGTGGGATTATGGGAAATATGTACACAGTATTTGACCTTGATAACAGGGGCACAATAGCAACAACTCCTGAGTGGCTGTGAGGATATCTGAAGCCATACAGTTTTGTGTTCCTGAGATTAGAGGGGGATGTTAGCCTAATGTATCCTGGTCATTAATGGCCAAGAAGTTTTAATAAATGTCCCACAGACAGATGGTTTTGATCCAAGGTATTGGTGAGAATTCTCAGGGATACTCACTGACATTCAGTTTAAAAGCTCACCAGTTACAATAACCCTGAAGATAGGGTTTTGAATCTTTTAATTTATCACCAGCTTTTTGTTTTATTCTTATTGCCATTATTTGCCTTTAAGGATCCATAGAGAAGTTTAGCCATAAGGCCAGATCCAAAACCTGGAAGCCATCAGTAACCTGTTAGTTCCCCAAAGCACCCCCCCCATTCCCTCAAAGACCCTATGTTATTTTCTCAGTGTTGGGAATTGCAAAGGGCTGGATGGCTTGGATACAGTCAACTAAAAAGTCTTATGTGCTAGAGTTAAGATAGGCTAGAGAGATGGCTCAGTTGGTTAAGAGCACTGACTGCTCTTCCAGAGGTCCTGAGTTCAATTTCCAGCAACTTATAACCATCCATAATGAAATCTAGTTCCCTCTTCTGGCCTGCAGGTATACCTGCAGGTAGAATACTGTATACATAATAAATAAATCTTTTTTTAATATAATTTATTTTTTATTTCTTCAAGTTACATCTCAATAACAATCCCCTCTCTACTCCCCCCTCCAGTCCCACCCTTCCACCCTCCTCCCCCTCTTTTTTTTTTTTTAGTTTAAGGTATTTCTTTTTCCCCCCAACAGCTCTCCCTTTCAGTCCAACAAATGATTCTTTTTCTTATAACTATAAATACAACACAAAACAACAGAAATAAATAGGCCACAATTATAAGAGTTATATGGCTTAGCATACATTCTCAATGTCCAGTCCATATGTATTTGGCACCTGACTTTAACATTCTACTATCTAACCATCTCCATGAGTTTAAAGTCCTATATCTAACTCAGCTTTCATACTAACTTGCCTCACAATTTTAAAAACATCTTCTTAGATCCAGAACACCCTCTTGATTCCTAAACAACTCAAAATTTAACTATGAGACTCTAGCTATCTATTCTTCAACCACTTCAGAGACCTGAGAGGGATACATATATCTGATTATATAGGAAGTGCAGGGCCCGCAGCTTCCAAAACTAAGAAATGACATACCAGTGGCTGCCTGGACAGTTCACATTTTCTCTCCATACATTACAGCATCAATCTTCAGCCATTTGGCCCCATTTCTCTGACAGACATTGATTGTAGAGCAGGAATTATGAAGGACTTACCTACCCTGTCTTGGCAGAGCTAGGCTGTTGACTTACCTGCTTCCAAGTTTTGTCCTTTTTGGACAGAAGTCTGTCTACAGTTGAAGCAAGGGGTTTTTCTTGCCAAGAGAAAGGCTTACCACCAATTCAATCATCTCCCACTGGAGATTCTTCGATGCTCATCTTCTACTTGGCTAAATTGGTATTGATCATTGTATATTGATGTAAAATTAAGATTGTATTGGGCTACATCGGTATTGATCTTTGTATATTGATACAAAATTAAGATTATATTTGGCCACATTGGTATTGATCTTTGTATATTGATACAAAATTAAGGGTATCGCTTCTTAAAGGTATTGTTCCTAGTAATGCTTAAAAATGAAATGTCAAGTTTTGGCCTCTTGCTACCAACCATCATAAACTGTTTAGGATAATTAAGAAATGGAAACTAATAGTCATGCAAACGTGTCATTTTGTTAGTTACTATGACAGTCTATCACAGTTATTTTCTAAGCTACTCAGAAATCAAGTTGCTAAGAGACAAGCAATATTTGCTTATCTAAATATAAGAGATAGATAGGGCGTCTTCAAAAACCTCAAGAGATCTGCAGAATATGGTATTCAAAGATGTTTTCTTAACAAGATTTTTTGATATAGAGACATGTCAGCTCCTGACAGCACCCCCCCTATTCTACTCCAAGTAAATAAATCTTTTTAAAAACGATGGATTCTAATTTAATACCTTTAGGGATAATAATTGGACCTTTGGGTTTTGCCATACCCTCTGTGAGCTAGGGAATATAAAGATTGCATTAGGTAGTTTGAGGATTCATTTAAGGAAGGAGACCAGATATAAGAAGATCATCCATAAATTGTAAAACCATTCCATTATCTAAAATTAAGTCATTTTTGTCCTTAGCTAGATCCTGTTTAAAAAGTGTGAGATCTGGCTCCAAAACACAGAGAGGGAAAGTCTAGGTGAGTTGCCTATTCTGAGACCTTGCACATTGGTCCATCCAAAGACAAAAAATGAATTGAGGCCCAGTTGCTATGGAGATATATGGAAAGAAGACATCTTTAAGATGTAGGACAGTGGAGCTGGAGATGGCTCAGTGGTTAAGAGCACTGTCTGTTCTTCCAGAGGTCCTGAGTTCAATTCCCAGCACTCACATGATGACTCACAACCATCTGTAATGGGATCTGATGTCCTCTACTAGCATTCAGGTGTATGAGTACCTCATAAATAAATATATTAAAAAGACGTAGGACAATGATCACTAGGCATTAGAAGGAATTTGTATACAGAAGACTGGGACTACTGGGGGACATAGCTTCACTGCTCAATAGTCTGTTAAATTTTTTGGCCAAACCTGTGATATTAAAGGGTGATTATAGAGAGGTAAAAGCTCATAATAAAGAGATTACTGATTAGGGGTTGAAGTCCTTCCCCAGGCTTCAGGCTGCAGAACGAATCATTAATCATTAGGAAAAGCATGAGAATCCTTCAGTCTTACTATACATTGAGTGGCTGAAATTGCCCTACCTAGCATGTCAGTAACCAATGTTTTGGGGTTAATAAAGAGGCTTATAAGAACTGAATAATTATTTTTCCCCTTTTAAAGTTGAGATTAGCTCTTCTACTTTGTATTGATACAAATCACTGCACTTTTTGGAGAACTGGATGGGTGTTAATGACCAAAGAAATGGGCAAAAGTTAACTTTTGTTTTTTCAGTGATGGTCAATTGAAGTTCCTCAAGGGTTACCTCTAGGGATGTGGGAAAAGTTCCTTATTGACTTCATTTTTTTTCTATCAGTTTTGTTATCTGCTGAGGTGGGTCAAAGTCTTACTGACTGCGGTACACTTGTGGGCACTGAGGGCATTTGTCTCTGTATTCACCCTTCTCTTCAAAGAATGTGCAAACTAACCAAACTAACCAAAAGCCCTGGGCTTTTTTTTTTTTTTTTAATCAAGATGTGAGATTTGCCAAAGTTTTAGGATCTTTTTAATGGGGTCCCATCTTCCAGTGGGACATGACTGACAAGGAGTAAAGGATCAAAATATTGGCTGTCCTCTTAGTCCCTTTGGTATTGGCCTACAAATATGGCTGGCAGAGACTCAGGTCAGTTCAATGGCCTCAGCTTGCTATGAAGTTGAGAATACCTTTACTTTCACGTATTTAGATTACAGGGATCACCATACTGGAAAAAGTAGTTTTGAAGCACAAACAGTGGCTTAAAATTTTGTTGTAAAACACTCAAATAAGTTTGTCAAAGCAGAGTTTTAGATTAGTCTGACTCTATTACAGTGGTTCTCAACCTGTGGGTTTCGACCTCCTTGGCAAACCTCTGACTCCAAAAACATTTATGTTACAATTTATAACAGAAGCAAAGTTATGAAATAGCAACAAAAATAATTTTATGGTTGGGAGTCACCACAACATGAGGAACTGTATTAAAGGGTTGCAGCATTAGGAAGGCTGAGAACAGTTGCTGTATGGGGACTGTTTCCTAAGCAGTTAAAAGCCCTACAAACCAGCAGATAATATAAGCAATTATATTTGCTTGCAAAAATACTTTGATAGAATGTAAAATCTCTTTTCTCTAAGCCAGTTTTTGGTAACTGTTATAAAGAACAGGTCAACAGTTTAAGGAAAACTTATTTTTACAGACAGAGAATTGGGCTCCAGTTCATTATCAGTACATTCAATTTTGACCTCAGGAAATTTTAATAATTTTGAATTATAGCCAATTTAGTCATGGCCATACCATCTCTAAGTTGTAACTTCTTGTGGTATACTTTAACCTTCTGGCCTTTGTCCTACTTTTTCCCTGTTTCCATTTTCAAACAGTCTCTTCCTTAATTATAGAGTAAAACTCTATTTCACCATATAATCCCCCTTTATTCAAAAACATTTTCTTTTTACCAGAAATACATTTCTATGCCTGTAACCTTCTATATTTCCTTTTCACACTTGCTGGTTTCTGTTTTACTTTCATTTACAAAATTCTTCATGTAACTTGAGCTATTTGAGTTTTTCTCTTAAAGCCATAAAACCTGCACATAGGACATATGTGACCTTTTTTCTTCATATCTTGCAAAATTCATGTAGCTGGAGGATGGCATTAAAGCTTAAATTGGCAATTACTGGTCATTTCATTTTTAGCATCTAATTTAAATTGCTTTTTTATATTATTCACATAATCCTGGGTCTTTAGGCCATTTGCCTAGTCTCTCTCTCTCTTTCTCTCTCTCTCTCTCTCTCTCTCTCTCTCTCTCTCTCTCACACACACACACACACACACACACACACTTCCCAGACCAAGTTCTTTCTTTCATTAAAGAGTGATCTGTATTTTATATGCATAGGTGTTTTGCCTGTTGTATGTATATGCATCACATGTGTGCAGAGGGCAATGAATCTTCTGGAACTGGAGTTGCTGACAGCTGTGAGCTGTCATGTGGGTGTCGAGAACAGAACCCGGGTCCTGTGGAAGAGCAGCCAGTGTTCTTAACTACTGGCCAGTGTTCATCACTGCTGAGCCATCTCCTCAGCCCCAAGTTCTTCTCTTTTAAAGCTCTGAAGATCAAATTTGTTCCAATTACAAAGGATATATCCAAGAGGTGCATCAGTGAGAATGAGAAAGACTTGCCTGAACAGAAGAGGAAAAAAAAGGGCTGGAGAGTTAGCTTAGCAGTTAAGAGTGGACACTGCTCCACTAGAATTTCTAAGCCGGTATATTGGGCAGCTCACAACTGCCTGGAACTCCAGCGTCTGGGGGTCCTACCCCTTATTCTGGCCTTCATTGACAACCACCACCCGAGACCTACACACAAATAAAAAGTAAATATTAAGAATATGGAGAGGTGGTACACAGTTATCACCTGCATTAAGCCTTAAACTTTTTAAAGTGCATTTGGTGCCAACATTCTTCTAGCACTGTGTCACAAGAAACCAGTCCTTACACCACAGCCCAATTTTGATAGGAGCATTTTGTTAATTTTTATGAGACAGAACTGGGTATAAAGGTTGAATTAAACTTAGTAACCACAAAAAAAAAAAAAGAAGATGGAGAGATGGCTCTGTGATTAAGAGTTCATTTTGTTCTTACAGAGCATCCTTTTTCTGTTCCCAGCAGCCACATGAGGTGGTTCTTTGGGGAAACACAAGCCTTCATGTTACACAGAGACTTTCAAAGCCTCTGCTTTGCAAAGATGGATGAGAATGGGTAGAACCTTGTCACTTGAATTTCCAGGAGTCAATGTTTGTTTTTATTTTGGAAAAAATGCTGCATAGTGTCTTCTAAATTGTTTTTGCTGTAGGGACCTTTATTAAGGATGTACACTAGGTGAGTTAGCAACAGGACTTCATTTTTCTCCTACCTTTCAAGGTGAATTCTGTCCTGGACACAGTGGCTTCCTTAAGAGAGTCAAGGGATGAAGCTTGTCAGCCAGTGATGTTGGACTAGGCCCTTGGCCACAAGTCAGACAATGAATTCGTAGGAACCTGGGATGGCACTTGGCATTCGGTCTTCGGGGTCTCTTGCTGTTGAGAATGGCCATCTGAGAAATACCAAGGGCACAGAACTTGTGAGGCCCTGTTGCAAGAACAGGAAGTTTGGCTTCTCTGGGCCCCTATGGGTCTCTTGAGATGCTTTTTCAATAGACTGATCCCCAGAGTTCATCTCTGAAGACATCCTGTTTGTCTAGGGTGGAGCAGAGATGAAGGAACAGCACTTTATCCTAAGTCCTCAAGTGATTCTCATGCATCTCGTCCAAGATTACATTTCCTCTTTTAAAAAATGAATTAAATTTGCTCTTTGGCAGTTTCACACATGTACAAAATACATTAATATCCCTCCCATCCCCACACTGCCTTATCTCCATCCCACCCCCGTCAGTGTCCCTTTCCCATGTTCATGTCTTTTTGTTTTGTTTTGTGATACGGCCCTCTGAATGAACATGGGAATGGAACCATTCAGTAAAGCCTTTTGGGCTTACCAGTTGGTACACATCTGAAGATAATGACTCTGCCTCCCAGAATCCATCAGAAGTCAATAGCTCAGAGGGGATGGGTGTGGCTGATGAACTCCCCTCTTACCTCCACTAGCCATTGATAAGCCTCCAGTCTTATGTAGGTCCAGCACACGCAAACGGGGCTGCTGGGGGACAATGATTGCAATGATTATGTCATGTCCAGAGTATACAGCATGTTGTAGTCCTTTTCTTTATCTTATGGCTCTTAAATAGTTTCTTTCCCTTGTGTGATATTCTCTAAGGCTAGAGAGGGTGGTATAAATGTTCTGTTTAGGGCTGAGCATAAGCTCAGCATTATGCATGAATCACTATGCATTTTCAACCCTAGGACCCCATTTGTGACCTTTTCAAAAACTTGTTGTTTCTTGTAATTTTGTTTCTTCTTCCTCCTCACTTGTTTTCTTCCTTCTTTTCTGTTTTGTTCCTTTGCTGGGTTCAGACATAGTACCTTGCACTCACTATACAAATACTTTACCACTGAGCCATATCCCTAGCACCAGGAATAATCTGACTTTTTAGCCAGAGTCACAACTGGAAAATTTTTGGGTCATTTGTGTTCTCTCTCTCTCCCACTCTCCCTCCCTCCATCTCTCTCTTTCACCCTCCCACTCCTCCTCATCCTCTCCCCCCACACACAAACCTTTATTATGAACAATTTGAGTTTACTTTGCATATATGGAGCTCCTTTATTTTTAAAGGATTCATATATATACATATATACATACATGTATGTCTGTATCTTTGATAACCTCTTTTAGTTCATGGCTATTCTCTTACACACACACATGTACATATATATTATCTATCTATATCTATCTATCATCTATCATCTATAGAGAATTCAGATTCCAGAACTTTACCATTGATCCAGTTTATTATGTTTCTTTAGTTCCATGCCAGCAGTTATCCTGATAACTGCTTATTATACTGCTCAGGGTTCTAGTTAGGGTTGATAATATTTTCTTTTTTACAAAAATCTAATTTATGTGTATATACCTCCTCCCCTCCCTCTGTATGGTACATGTGCCCTTGGAGGCTAGAAAAGGGCAGTGGATGCCCTGGAGCTGGAGTTCCAAGCGGTTGTGAGCTGTCTGACATGAATGCTGGGAGTGGAACTCAGGTCCTCTGGAAGAGCAGGAAGCTCTTGATTGCTGAGCCACCTCTCCAGCCCTTAGGGTCTATAACAATAATTCTCTGTAATTGTCTTTGATGTCCCAAGAATCAAGTTTTCCCACCTGGATTGGAAATAATTTTGTGTAGTTTTCATATTCTTTTTAATACATTTCATTAGTTCTTTGAGAATTTAAAATATCCATATAATGTATTTTGATATTGTTTACTCCAACTCCTCTTCCTTCCTCTAACTTCTTTTAGATTCACCCCCACCCCCTCACTCCTTCTCAACTTTGTGTCCCTTTAAAAAAAACACCCAAAACAACAACAATGTCAAAAGCATTGAGTCTAATTTGTGCCTCATATATACTCATGGTGTGCGGTTGTGTGCTGCAGCATGGCCAATCTATTAGGAGTCGCAACCTTGAAGAAAACGGACTTTCCTTCCCCAAGAAGCCATCAACTTTCAATAGTTCCTCAGCTAGCGGTGGGAGCTCCCGAGCCCTCCTGGCTCTATGCTGTAATGTTGGTTGGCTTCCTCTTGTGTAGGTCTTATGCAGGTAGTTGGTCACTGTGAATTTAGGGGTGCAGAAATGACACTGTTTCACTCCAGGACCAGATTTTGAGAAATAATCCTTTGTGGCTGGTTGGTAGTGGGCAGCATGAAATGGAAACTTCCAGAAACCAGCTGACTCAGGAATGGCAGAGACTAGAGGGAGGGAACCTCCTACCACACGTGCCTAGGGCTTCCTTAGGAGAAGACCAGGTTCTTCCGGTTTGTTCTTGTCAGCACTTTAGCGCTTTCTAGCTCAGGTTTCCTTGTCTGTCACGCCTTATTCATTCACTGGCACTTTCTACCCTACCCCTCTCACTTGAGGCGGTAGGGAGTCTTTGTTATATGAGTGCAAAAGATAAAAATAGCAGAGAGGAGGTGAGTGGGAGAGTTCCACGGTAAAACAGGAAGCCAAGGATTCTGCCCTTAGGAACCCGCAGAGTGCCAGGTGACCTTGGTCAAGTTACATAGTAAGTTAAAGTATCAGAGCCAACACCAAATAAAAACAGCTTATTATGTCCTGAGGGTGGAGCGACTGTCATGAGGGTCTCGGAGCTGTTGCCGTAGTGCAAAGAAGTGAATGTTCTTTACTACTAAATGTCTCATTTTGTCACATCTGTATATCCACCATCATATGGGCAGAATGTGTACATAAGGGTCTTTCCTTTTTTTCAAAGACGAAAGGTGAAAAGTGACACTTAGTACCCAAGACATTGGGCAGGCTGAAACAAATTCCTAATTTAGAAACCAAATACAAAAGTAAAGCCATCACCTCAAATCAAAACTTATCTCTGCTTCATTGGGCCGGGACTCCGGCTTTTGAATAGGTTTGGTGATGGTTGGGGCTTGGGGGAAATCTTCTGGGTCTGTATCCCAGGGGCAGTCCTCCTTAGAGTGCATACTGGAGCTATGGGTACAGGACTGCTGCAGCTTCATGCTGGTACTGAGAAATGTCCACAGAATAGTTTCTTTCTGTGAAGTTCAAATACCTTCCACACACTCCCTTTCCTATTCTCTACCCAGCCATGTTTCACCGCCTTAGTTCCTTCTGGTCTTCAGGTGACCACACTTGCTGTTTTCTGTTTAAAATATTCTTCCTTGCTGGATGGTGGTGACACATGCTTTTAATCCCAGCACTTGGGAGGCAGGGGCAGGCTGATCTCTGCGAGTTCCAGGTCAGCCTGGTTTACAAAGTGAGTCCAGGACACCTAGGGCTCTGTTATACAGAGAAACACTGTCTCAAAAAAAAAAATTATTCCTTGGTCTTCACCTTCTTAAATCAAACTTCTCTTTCTGTTCTCAGCTTTGAAGTCATTTCAGAAGACTTTGCTGATATCCAAATTGAGGTACATGCCCTTACTTGATGTCTCATGAATTTTCCTACCCTGACAAGATTGTTGTGGGCTATTAATTCATCTGGAATTCTCTAGGAGACCTTAAAGATCCCAGAGATAGGAAGTGGAGAGATGGTTCAATGGTTAGGAGTGCTTGCTGCTCTTCTAGGGGAGTTTAGTTTGGGTCATGGCATCCATATTGGGGTGCCCACAACTGCCTATAACTCTACTCTGCAAGATCTGACACTGTCTTTTGGCCTCAATGAGCACCCACACACATGTGGCACACACACACACACACACACACACACACACACACACACACACACACTCCAAGAAATACGTGTCTTCGTGGCTTATTTCTGGTTCATGGAACAGCTGTTGATGTTATAGTTATTGAAATAATTAAAAAAAAAAGGTTTTCTCAGGCTTCCAGATGTTTTGGATAGTGAAGAGTAAACTGCGAATCCCTATTTCTCTCTTTTACTGTCATAGAAAACTTGGACTTACTGCATTAACCGGTTCGTTAACTCCTCTGTTTCCAGATGTTTAACTTCCGAGCTAAGCATCACACAATCATTGGGCTTCAGATAGTTTAGATCGTGACCACATCCTAGGTCACTGTCAGATTTTGCCGCATTGTTTCCACCATCACTGCATTGCCCTGTTGCTTTCTTCTTGAATCCTTCTCATCCACTGGGATCAGTACCTACCTTGTTCTGGATATTTCTCATTGTGGCATTTGAGACTTTGCTCTCCTTCACTCCCTGGTCTCAGTGCTGGCTTTAGATTCTTAGCCATTCCACAGGCATACTTACTGCTGCAGTGTCTAAATTCGTATGGCTCCGTTTTGTCCCGTCCAATGAAGGTCCACTTTTCTTTTGGGGATTATCTCAGATCCTCCTCTAAGTTTTTGCAGAGTAAAGATGACTCCCACTTACTCTCTGACTATTTCATTCTCAAGTCCAAATAAGTAACAGTGGCCTCTCAAAAGTTAAAAGGTTCCCATGGCTGGGGAGAGGGCTCAGTGGATAAAACACATGGGGCACAAGCATGAGGATCCTCAGAACCCATGTAAGAAGCTGGTGTTAGCTACCTGTAATTCCAGCACTCAGGAGGCAGAGACAGGGCACTCACAGGGTACCATGGCTGGCTAGACCAGCGGGGTTAATGAGCTCTGAGTTCAACAGGAGAACTTACCTCAAGAAGTAAAGTGCAGAATGATGGAGGAAGATCTTTAATGCCAACTTCAAACCTATACACACACATGCATATGGGAACATGCTTACACACGTATACTATACACACGTACATGTACAAAAGATATTAAGGTTCCTGATTTCTGAAGAGCCAATACCTACAGTTCATCTAGAGAATGACAGTGTCCCAATGTCACAACAGTCTCATGCTCAGTGCTTACGAAGAACCTGGAGCATTTCACTTACATTGACACCTTTATTTTTCATGGTACCTCAACAGCGCTGGAGTGGGAGAAAGTAGGTGCTTAGAATGTTTTTGTGGGGGACTGGAGAGACGGCTCAGGGTTAAGAGCACTGACTGCTCTTCCAGAGGACCCGGGTTCAATTCCCAGCACCCAGATGGCAGTTCATAACTGTCTGTAACTCCAAGATCAGGCACTCTCACGCAGACATACATGCAGGCAAAACGCCAGTGAACATAAAATAAAAACAAATAAATTATTTAAAAAAAAAGAATATTTTTGTGATCCAATTTTCCTTCAATCACCTGCCAAGGAATTGGTGGGTCGTTGGGCTACTTTGAACAGATTCTCCTCCCTTCTGGGTCTTGAGATGATAACTGTGGTACTCCTTGAATAAAGGAGCTGGTCTCAGGCATCTCTACATGGCTGGTGCACATACATAGCAGATGCCCATCAGCCTTCAGGGAGTTAGTAGTTTCTAATTGATCTTCCATTGTCTTCTGTCACTAATGTTTTGATAACAATATGGTACATAAGTCTGGCCAAATAGAAGCTCTCTACATGGATGTTAAAAAGACAGCGCAACACATACAGAGAGAAATTAAGCTTCATTCCTTGTACTCAGGCTGCCCAGTCTAATCCCTGGAGGCCACTACTAGAAATGGTATCCTTCTGGAAAAATTCCACGTATAAATCAGCATATGTGAATACACATTTCATTGAATAAATTTTCAGGGGAGCCTTGTATGTATGTATTGCTCTCCGTGTTGCTTTTTTTCCACATAGAAATGGATTCTGGGGGCTGGAGAGGTGGCTCAGAGGTTAAGAGCACTGGCTGTTCTTCCCAAGGTCCTGAGTTCAATTCCCAGCAACCACATGGTGGCTCACAGCCATCTACATTGAGATCTGCCCGGGCATATATGTAGAGCAAATACTGTATACATAATAAATACATAAATAAATGTTTTAAAAAGAAAAAAAAAAGAAATGGATTCTGGAGATGGCTTCACTTAACACATAAATCTACTACATTTACTTTTAGGGCAGCCAGGTATTCCATGGAGCTTTTGGGCTTATGATTAATTTAAGTGAGTGAAGTGTTGATGGATAGTATTATTTACTTCTGTATTCCCTTATATGTAAATATGGGCTCTTGAGGGCAGGTCTGAGCAATTATTCCCTTTTAAATAATGAAGCAAAGATTTTTAGGAAAATTTTTGAGAAAACAATTGGAGGGAGGTGGTTAGAAGCCTTCATATTTGCGGGATTAGATTAGAATGTTTAAATATGGAATTATTATGGTGTTCCACTCAGAAATAAAAAACATACATTTAATTGGAGAAAACCCAAAAGCTCAGTGATCTCCTCATGCAGACCAATTCATCATTTTTGTTGAGACAGCTATTTCTTTTTTCTTTTCTTTCTTTTTTTGTTTTTGTTTTTTCAAGACAGGGTCTCTCTGTGTAACAGCCCTGGCTGTCCTGGACTTGCTTTGTAGACCAGGTTGGCCTCGAACTCATAGAGATCCACCTGCTTCTGCTTCCCAAGTGCTGGGATTAAAGGCATGTGCCACCACGTCCAGCCTGAGACAACTATTTCTTTTCAAACATTTTGTTTTCTTTTTTGGTCCCCCCACTTTTGGGGGACCCCAGCACAAGCTTCACCTGTTACTTGACCAAGTGAGAAATGAGGACTCTGTAGAGTCAGGGTCAGAGGTCAGAGAAAAACTAAACCTGAATTTACAGTCCTTGTTGCAGCTGTGGAAGAGAGAGAGAGAGAGAGAGAGAGAGAGAGAGAGAGAGAGAGAGAGATTAAAACCAGAGGTGTCTACATGTTCTGAGGCTGGTGTCTTTTAAAGTAGAAGAAAGCCTAGGCAGTCACCCATAAAGAAATGCAGCCCCAATTCTTTGTTTTTATTTCCCTAGTGCAAACAGGCAGTGGAGACACAAATGACCTGCTCCAGATCAATGGCAGGTTAAGTGTCAGCTGTCCCAGAAGAATCCATCATTTAAGATGGAACTCTGATTTATGACCTTTTGACAGGAGATGTGGAGGACAGCAGTAAATGGGCCTTGGGGGCCTGATGTGTGCTGAGATTGGCCATTATTCAGACAGTGTGATGACCATACTAGTAGCTTTGAGGATGACCATTAAGGACTGCTTAGCTGATGGTCAAGCCTGTTTTCTGGAACCTTATTGGCATGTCCAAAAGAGATCCTAGCCACTGACTGAGCAAGGAGCTTTCTCAAGTGGTTCCACTTGATGTCAAAAGATCCTTGGTAGTATGAGTGGTACAAGTCTGCAGGGTGGTTACCTGCTTTGTTAGTTTGAATTAGACTCTAGGTTCCACTAGAGATTTTTTTTTTTATTAGAAGAATACATTTGAAAGAACAATTCCAAAGGTTACTCTGGGGGTTGAAGGCATAGCTCAGTTAGTTCGGTATTGCTCCAGCACACACAAAGCCCTGGGTTTAATGCCCAGCATTGCATAATGGGAATGTGGTGGCACTTGTGTGTAATCCTAGCACTTGGGAGCTGGAGGCAGGAGGCTCAAAGTCAAAATCATCTGTGGCTATAGAGCAAATTCTAGGCTAACCTGTGCTACATGGTACCCTGTCTTAAAAAAAAAAGCTATTTTTTTTTCTTTTTCGAGACAGGGTTTCTCTGTGTAGCCCTGGCTGTCCTGGACTCAATTTGTAGACCAGGCTGGCCTCGAACTTGCAAAGATCCACCTGCCTCTGCCTCCCAAGTGCTGGGATTAAAGGTGTGCGCCACCACCACCCAGCTGAAAAAAATGCTATTTTTTGAAAGCATTGTTTACTTGATAAAAGATCAGAAGTTGCTTAGATGATTACCAGTAAGCCGTTGGCTGGGAAAACACAGGTTTAGAAAAGAAAACACAGCCTCTGTGATGTGGTAGGGATTAAGGACTGGATTTATGCTTCTCCCCCAGATTCAGAGTTTACAGCCAAATCCCCAATGTGATGGTATCAGAATGTGGGGCCTTTGGGAAGTAATTTAAGTCTTGAGACATCTACCTCCTCTCCTCTCTCTCCCTCCCTCCCATTACCCAGTTCAGCAAGAAAGCATCTATCTCCAGTCCTGGTGGGCGCCCTCACTCTGATCTCAGATTTTAGCCTCAGAGCACAAGAAAGAAATGTTTCATTGTGTTTATACCAGGCACAACACCACCCTGTCATATTCTGCTACAGCAGCCTGAACTGCTAACATGACATCCAAGACTTCAGGTTGTATAAGTACATAGGAGACTAATGGCGGCTGGAAATTCAGCTTATTCTGGGGAATAGAGAGAGTAAGATACATTTCACTTTAGAAACTTCTTTTGGTTTCCATTTAAATATTTAATTTTTTGTGGTATAAGAAATTGAACACATTCTAGGCACCAATCCTACTACTAAGCTGTACCCTGTTATGTTTGTTCTGAACATTGAATCGTGAATAATGTTACTTACTCACTGGGCGGTGGTGGTGTACACCTTTAATCCCAGCACTTGGGAGGCAGAGGCAGGCGGATCTTTGTGAGTTTGAGGCCAGCCTGGTCTACAAAGTGAGTCCAGGACAGCCAGGGCTGTTACACAGAGAAACCTTGTCTCGAAAAACAAACAAACAAAATGTTACCTACTCAAAAATTAAGTATTAGCCAGGTGTGTTGGCACATGCCTGTAATTCTAGCTACATGGGAGGCTGAAACAGGAGGGTTGGAAGTTTGAGGGTAGTGTGGATTATTTACCAAGACTATTGCTGAAAATAAACAGAAAAGGAGGGTGGGTGTGCTAGGGAGAGGCTCTGTGTATGAGAATCCCCTGAGTTTAATCTCTGGTATTGTAAAACAAAAACAGAGAACAAAACAAAAGTATATATTTGTCCCAAGTCAGATGATATAAACTGTATATTAAGAGAAAGTTAGGGGCCGGGCGGTGGTGGCGCACACCCTTAATCCCAGCACTTGGGAGGCAGAGGCAGGTGGATCTTTGTGAGTTCAAGGCCAGCCTGGTCTACAAAGTGAGTCCAGGACACCCAAGGATACACAGAGAAACCCTGTCTCGAAAAACCAAAAAAAAAAAAAAAAAAGAGAAAGTTAGGGACTGGAGATATGACTCAGCAGTTAAGAGCACTGGCTGCTCTTCCAAAGGACCCAGGTTCAAATCCCAGTACCCACATGGCAGTTCATAGCTGTCTGTAATTGCTGGGTGTGGTGGTGCACGCCTTTAATCCCAGCACTCTGGAGTCAGAGGCAGGTGAGTTCAAGGCCAGCATGGTCTGCAGAGCGAGTCCTGGAGAGTGAGGGATACATGGAGAAACCCTGTCTGGAAAAACAAACAAACAAAAAAGTTAAAATGCAGAGATGGTAGTCTACACCTTTAATCCCAGCACAAAGGAACCAGAGGCAGGCAGATCTCTGTGAGTTCCAGGCTAGCCAGCATTCCAGGGATACTCTTTTTCTTTTTTCTTTTCTTTCTTTCTCTTTCTTTCTTTCTTTCTTTCTTTCTTTCTTTCTTTCTTTCTTTCTTTCTTTCTTTCTTTCTTTCTTTCTTTCTTTCTTTCCTTCCTTCCTTCCTTCCTTCCTTCCTTCCTTCCTTCTTTCTTTCTTTCTTTCTTTCTTTTTTTTTTTTTTTTTTCTGAGACAGGGTTTCCTCTGTGTAACAGACCATGTCTGTCCTGGACTCGCTTTGTAGACCAGGCTCCACCTGCCTCTGCCTCCCGTGCTGGTATTAAAGGCGTGTGCCAGCACGCCCGGCAGTGATACCCTATTTTTAAAAAGTTGTTAATTACTCCCATTGTCCGAGAAAAATCTGTCTTCTATGCCTCTTTAACAGCTCTCTTTGTGCTCAACATGGGTGTACAAAACATCTCAACGCATCAAAACTGTCCTCTAAAAACAAGGAACAAGAAGTGGGATTAATTCATTAGTCTGTAGCTTGCTTTCCCTTGATGGTCAACAGAACTCCCTCATTGTTTTCCAGGCCAAGACAAGACACCAAACACTGGCTCTCATTTGGTTCTCTGTAGCAAAACCATGCGTCCTATTGATGTGACAAGCTCACCTACCCAGCCCTTCACTTGAAGCACACTTCAGCAGTCTCTAGTACCGTCGTGTTTGTGCACCCCCAGCTCGTGGGATGGGCAACTTATTCATCACAATGAACCTTCTAAGCTGATTTCAGATCCCCTGGGTCAGTTGTCTATACTGGATAAGGCCGTGAGAACTCCTGTGTCTGAAGCAGTGTGATGAGCCAAATGGAGAACCGGCTTTCTCCTTTTTAAAATTTCATTTCTTCTTCTCTCATATATTACATCCCAACTGCAGTTTTCCCTCCCTCCTCTTTCCAGCCCCCTAATCTCCCAGATCAACTTTTTTTTTTTTTTTCTGTTTCCCTTCAGAAAAGGGCAGGCTTCCTAGGGATATCAACCAAACATGTTACAATAAGACTAGGCGCATCCCCTTATATCAAGGCTGGATAAGGCAACCTAGTAGGGAGAAAATGGTCCCAAGAACAGGCAAAAAAGCCAGAGCTACCCCCACTTGCACTGTTAGAAGCCCACAAAAAACACTGAGCTGCACAATCATAGCATATATGCAGGGGGCCTAGGTCAGATCCATACAGGTTCCCTGATTGTTGGTTCAGTCTCTGTGAGCCACTATGAGCCCTGTTAGTTCTGTGGGCCATGTTCTTGTAGTGTCCTAGACTCCTCTGGGAAACTGCGGTGAGTTGAAACAGTTGAGAAGGACCAGAAACAGTAAAAGGCAGGCTTGCTTTCATTTTCTTTTAATTATTCATATCTAATCCAGTTAATGTAGAGAGTGCCTTGAATGTGGTCATTGTGCAGAGAAGGAGATACAAAGAATTATTCACCTCAGAAAAACAAATTGAGTAAAGCTTCTTACACACAGCTCATAGAAGACTAAACCAAGCAGCTTAAATAACAGTCAGTTTATGTTTCCCACTAAAGGAGATGTTCCCCAGGAGATCTGGGCTGGGTGAGGCTGGATCTGGGGATTTCAGCGGCAACTGGCAACTGAGTGCTTTCTTTTAGGAGGGATGTCAGTTTTTCATCTCACAAGGGTGTCTCTATCAGCTACCCTCCATTGTGGCACCAAATGCTACTGTGTTTATTTACAGTAGTGTCTTTTCTGAAGATGCTTCTTCAGCCTTCAGGATTAACTGTTCCTTTCTTCATGGCTTGTCAAGATCATGGGCCCTTTTCTGAAACAATCTCATTGTTTAGAAGTTTGTTTTAAGCCAGTCTGTGCCAAGATTTGGAGATAAGGCCAAGATCAATTCCACCCTAAAGAACAAGGTTGCCATTCTATTAAAGCAGTCTGGGATAGTGCTGGGAAAGGCCATAGGGACTACAGCAGGCAGCATGTTGTACTATATTTTACATGTATCAACTAACTTAATCCTAAGCAGAGCCTCTTGAGACACTGCTATTTTAAAACTCCTCAGCATGAAGCAGCGGCAGCATCATGAGATCCAGTAGGTGTCCACCCTGGCCCTAGACAGTGAGTTCACCATGACAACACCAAGTTACGGTGTTTACCCCACACAGGTGGCACCTGTGAAAGGTCCATAATACTCTGTGCTAGAAATGGTAACTCACCACAGATGCTTTTGGAAGAAAATGATGATGCCACCTCGCCGTGTGTCATTCCATTTAGTTGAAAGCCTTTGAGTAGTTTCAGAATGTTTTCGTGCTTTTAGGAGTCTGTGGGTAAGACAAAGCAATTTGTGTTTAAAATTACCCTTAGAGTGTACTTATCTTTCATCTGTAACTGTTTGCTGTTAGCGAGTTGCTAGTCCATCATCTGCACTCTTTCTCCAGCAGCTTGGCCAGGGTTACCATGCTTCGCCCTCAAGCTTTGAAGAGGCAAAGCCGAGGTGTGCAGAGGGAGGTGGCTTGGTGGTTGATGTCAGGAATCTCTGCCTTCTGACTTCCTTTCTTTCTTTTCCTCCTTCCTCTCTTTATCCAAGCACTTGGGAGGTAGAGGCAGGTGGATCTCTGTGGGTTCAAGGCCAGCCTGGTCTACAAAGCGAGTTCAGGACAGCCAGGCTGTTACACAGAGAAACCCTGTCTAGAAAAAACAAAAAAAAAAAACCAAAAAAAAAACCAAAAAAAAAACAAAAAACAAACAAACAAACAAAAAAAACCAAGAACAGTAGCATTTTATTTTTGCCTAGGTCCCTGGTCTATCCGCGAACATGAGAGAACTCTCCATCTTCTGATATCTCCTTAAAATTCTTTCTTCAATGTCTTAAGGGATTTTTTTGTTTGCTTTTTTTGTTTTGTTTGTTTTTTATCATTACTAGTCTTTTACCTGCTTGGTTAGAGTTACCCCAAAATATTTTATATTATTTTAGACTATTGTAAAAGGTGTGTTTCCCTGGTTTCTTTCTCAATCTGTCTGTCATTTGTTTATATGAAGGCTACTGTTTTTTTCAATGTAATATATTTATTAATTCTTTTTTTCTTTTTTTCTAATTATGTTTTTTTATTGCTTCAAGTTACATCTCCATCACAGCCCCTTCCCTCCACCCTGCTCAGTCCCACCCTCCCAGCCTCTACCCCCTCTCCCACTTATCCTACTCCTCCGGTGTGGGGTGCCCCCACATCTCAGCCCCTTCAGTTCATCAGTCATATTAGTACTAAGAGCTTCCTCTTGCACTGGAGGCTTACATGGTAACTCTATTAGGGTAAAGTGTCCCACTAACAAGTAACAAAGTCCATGTTCTTGTTCCTTTGGTCTGTTGGTTGTAGGACAGTTATCCTGTACTAAATGGCTAAAATCCAGTTATAAGTGAATAGATGCCATGTGCATCTTTTGGGTCTGGGTTAGCTGACTCAGGATGAACTTTTCTAGTTCCATCTATTTGGAAGCAAATTACAAATTTCCTTGTTTCTGATAGCTGAGTAGTATTCCACTTTGTAAATGTACCTTAGTTTTTTTTTTTTTTATCCATTCTTCAGTTGAGGGACATCTGGGTTGTTTCCAGTTTCTAGCCATTACAAATAAAGCTGCTATGAACATAGTTGAGGAGATGTCCTTGTGGTTTGGTGAGGAGGTGAATGCCCAGGAGTGGTATGGCTGGGTCTTGAAGTGGAGCTATTCCAAGTTTTCTAAGATATCGCCAGACTGATTCCCATGGTGGTTGTGCAAGTTTGCACTCCCACCAGCAATGGAGGAGTGTTCCCCTTTGTTTACAACCTCGACAACATGTGCTGTCATTTGAGTTTTTGATCTTAGCCATTCTGACAGGTAAGGCTACTGGTTTTTATGTGTTAATTTTGTATCCTAATACTTTGTTGAAAGTGTTGATAAGCTGTAGGAGTTTCCTGGTGGAATTTTTAGGGTGACTTATGTATGCTATTATATTATCTGCAAATAATGATACTTTGACTTCTTCTCTTCCTATTTGTGTCTCTTTGATTTCCTTCAGTTGTTTTATTGCTCTAGTTAAGACTTCAAGTACTATATTTAATAGGTATGGACAGAGTGAACATCTTTGTCTTGTACATAATTTTAGGGGAAATGCTTTGAATTTTTCTCCATTTAAGTTAATGTTGGCTATGAAAGTGCTGTAAATTGCCTTTATTTAAGTACCTTGAACCTTAATCTCTCCAGGACTTTTATCATGAAAGGGTATTGGATTTTGTCACAGGCTATTTCTGATCTAATGAGATGATTATGTGGTTTTTGTCTTTCAATCTTTTATATGGTGGGTTACATTTATTGATTTACATACATTGAGTCGTTCCTGCATCTCTGAGATGAAGCCTACTTAAACATGGTGGATGATATTTTTTTGATGTGTTTTGGATTCCATTTCCAAGTATTTTATTGATTATTTTATCATCAATGTTCAAACGGAAATTAGTTGGTTATTCTCTTTCTTTGTTGGGACTTTGTGCAATTTAGATATCAAAGTAACTGTGGCCTCATAAAAGAAATGGGCAATTACTGAAGGCCAGCTTCGACACCATAGGGTAAACTGAGGAGAGCCCAGTGTGGACTTGGTGATTGATCATTTAGCAAACTTTTTACTGAGGGAGAAAAAACTTAATTTTCTGGAGCCAGTGCTCTCTGTGACCAGCCAGAGACTCTGAACTCTTTGGGGGCTGGTGAGAAAGAAAAAAGAAAAGGAAAAATTCATATACTCATACACGTGAACTTAGTGGATGAAGCAAGTTTCAACAAGCACCAACAACTTCACACATACACATACATACATACATGCATACATACTTGTATACATATTCATATGGATGAAGCATAACTCTGATCACTTTTTATATATATATAAATAAATATATATACACATATATACATATATACAACATATACATGTATTTGTACAAATATACATATATACAAACATATACACATATGTACATATATACACATAAGCATATATGCATATATACATATGAACATCTATACGTCAATGCATCTATACTCATATAGATATGTGTATATATGTGTAATACATATACACATACAACATGCATAGACAGATATATAATATACATATTTACATATACACATATATGTATATACATGTACACATCTTTGGTGGATGGAAAAAAGTTCCAATAACTTTATTTTTATCTCCCACAGCTTATATATACCAGCAAAATCTTTCAAGCACTATAAAAATCACAATGTGGTTACATTTTATTTTTCTTTTAGTGAATGATTACAATGAGTATATGTAAGAAAAACCATGTTCCCCAATACCTCACATGATCAAATGTTTTACATATTATGGGTGAAAAGCAAAATTATTCCCAAGAATGCACATAGTCATAACTAAGCAACTTGCTATAGATTAACAAAGTATAAGCAAGCAAAGTCATTTTTTTCAACCAATTTCTTTTTACTGACAGGCAATAATTTGCAGTTGCAAAGAAAGGATTAATTATCTTATTATTTATCTTAAAAGTAATCTTATAAAAATCTTAAAAGGATTACAAATCTAAACTTTTATATAAAAACAGTCAGTCATTTCTACTTTAAATCCTCAAGATGCACATCTACTCATTAACAAATGTTATTAAATCATATCAGGAAGCTGAGGGCAAAAATGGATACAAGAAATTAATCACCTTGACCACCAGTCCAGCTTTAGCAAATGAGTCATGTCACCCAGTGCCAATTCAGGCTGTCATTTTTCTTGTTTTCTGACCACAAAAAAATTCCTAGCTCAGTTACTAAGAGTGTACCCTTCTGAAGTTCAAACTGTTCCCTAAGATTTTCTACATCAGAGCCTCTAACAAAAGCATCTTAACCTAACTTCGTTATAAGTTCTGACAAAACAACTTAAACTATCTCCTTAACTTATTTACCCTAACTTACCAAAACTATTTTGTTGGGGTAATGTTAAGCATTCTAAATGTTAATTAGTCCTGTTTACTGTCTGTTACTTATATTGACTCTGATTGGTTAAATAAAATGCTGAGGCCTGAGATTGGGCAAAGACAGAAAGGTGGGACTTCCTGAGATTAGAGCAGGAAGCCTATGCTTTAGACAGAAGAAGAAGGCATTCCAGCCAGCATCAGGAAGAAGAACCATTCCAGCCAAGGAGCAGGAAGAAGGAAGACACATGCCATGGGTTAGGAAAAAGAACCACATTCCACATGGCCAGGAACATAGGCATATCGTGGAGAATGGCAGTCCAAGGGGACGTATGTATATATGGGGTCATATTTGGGTAATAGAATTATGAACTAGCTTAGATGGGCTAGGATTGCACAACTCAGGCCAAGGCTTGATAAAATCTATCATGTGTCTGTGTGCTCATTTATAATGGCTGGATAAGAATTAACAGCTGCCCAATCAATTAACAATAATATAAATACTAGTAAACAATTTAACTAATTATTTCTACAAATAACACCCAACGTAATTTAATTAATATATATTTTTTACACTATTTAAATCAAATCAGGAATTCTGTAAAGTCATTAATTCATCTAAACAATATTGATTTATGAAAGTTCTTCTTCATATTGATCTCTAGGAAGATTTGCCCAATAGAGTGGGCTAACTAACACCTAGGAAGCAGTCACACCAGACTAAAGGCAGTGAGGGTCTCCTCATGCCCATTCACACCATGCCAGATATATAGTAATACAGCAATGACAACCATGAGAAGGCACATCAGCAGCAAGAAGCAATCTGGAGATGAAGTATTGGGGTAACTCTTTGAAAGTCTGGTAGAATTCTGTATTAAAACTATCTGGCCCTGGGTTTTTTTTTTTTGGCTTGGTAGAATTTTAATTACTGCTTCTATTTCACTATGTCTGTTTATATTGCTAATCTGATCTTGATTTAACTTTGGTATGTGGTATATATCAAGAAAATTATCCATTTCTTTTATATTTTTGGTGGAGTACAGGTTTTTAAAGTATGTCCTTATTATGATTCTCTAGATATCCTCCATACCTATTGTTATAACTTCCTTTTTGTCTTTAGTTTTGCTAATTTGGGTCTTCTCTTCCACCTTTTAGTTATTTTGGCTAAGGGTTTCTAAATCTTACTGATTTTCTCAAAGAGCTGAATCTTTGTTTCATTGATACTTTTTTTTCTGTTTTATTTATTTCACCCTTGAGTTTGATTATTGCTTGCCATCTATCTCCTCCTTTTGAGCATTATTTCTTCTTTTTGTTCTAAGGCTTTCTGGTGTGCTGTTAAGTTACTGGGATCTTTTTTTTTTGAATGTAGGCATTTAGTGCTATGAACTTACCCCTTAGAACTGCCTCCATTGTGTCCTATAAATCTGGCTATGCTGTCTTTTTGTTTCCATTCAGTTCTAGAAAGAGTTTTAAACTTCTTTCCTAATTTCTGTCTTGATCCATTTTCTATTCAGTAGTTCAGTTTCCATGAGTTTGTAAGCTTTCTGTTGTTTCTGTGATTGTTGATACCCAGCTTTAATCCGTGGTAGTCAGATAGGATTCAGGGTGTTATTTCAATTTTCATGTATCTGTCGAGACTTTCTTTGTGTCCAATTATGTGTTCAGTTTTGGAGAAAGTTCCATGAGGTGCTGAGAAGAAGGTATAATCTTTTGTATTTGGGTGAAATGTTCTGTAAATATCTATTAGATCCATTTGGTTTATTACATCAGTTAGCTTCAGCATTTGTCTTTTAGTTTTTGTCTGAATGGTCTATCTACTGGTGAGAATGGGATTTTTAAATCTCCCTCTATCATTGTGTGAGGGTCAATATGTGATTTGAACTGTAGTGGTGTTTCTTTTATGAACTTGGGTGCCTTTATACTTGGCACATAGATGTTAAGAATTGCTATAGGTTCTTGGTGAATTTATCCTTTGATAAGTATGTAGTGAACTTTCATATCTCTTCTGATTAGTTTTGGTTTGAAGTCTGTTTTGTCAAATATTAAAATGACTACCTCTGTTTGCTTCTCAGGTCTGTTTGGTTAGAATCTCTTTTTCTAGCAATTACCCTGAAGTGATATCTATCTTGATGTTAAGGTTAAGTTTCTTAAGTGCAGGATGGATTCTGTTTTTTTATTCATTCTGTTAGTCTATCTATTTATATTTATTTGATATTGATAGATCCTGCCAGTGTGGCCACTGGGGTTCCAGATAAAATGTGTTTCTTGGTATTGGGAACTGACGCTTAGGGGTTTAGATGGGCTAGAAGGGGTTCACAGGAGGTAGGAAAGCAGGGTGTGCCACCAGGATCTGCTTAGTCCCCTGGGAATTCAGGCAGAGAGGGAGAGCCTGAACCCAGTAGTCTACTACAGAACTGAGGATGAGACTGGGGGATTGGATTTAGAGGAGAGGCAGCTGAGTAAAGATCTACTGCGTGAAGAGTGAAGATTGCTAGCTTGCTTCCATGCCCTGTCTGTTTCCCTGGCTGGCTTGGCAGATTCCTAGGGAATGTCTATGGGAATTGGTGGCTGAGACAAAGGGCTGGGGTGGTGGGGGAGCCACTAGGACATCTGCTTCATCCTGGAGACCTAGGCAGAGAGGAAGGGAATGGCACAGCAGGTGGTCTGTTATAAAGCTATGGGATTGGATTTGGAGGAGAGGAGGGAGAGTGAAAAATCTGAAGATTGCCTACCTGCTTCCTTGTCTGGTGGCAGGTTCCCTGATTTCTTCATTTTTATTTTTATTTAGTATAGAAAATGGAGGAGAAAAGATAAGAAAGCTCTTTCTTATTCCATCTACTTCCAGTCTACAAATAACTTCTCTTAACTACTTTTTAGTGTGCTTGGTATCTTCAAGTTCTTTTTCTTTGTTTTTGTGTTTGTTTTCCAAGAAATTAAATGAAAACCACAAGTCTTTCATAGTTTCTTTAAAATATATCTATTTAGGGAGTCTGGAGAGAGCCATAGCTCAGTCATGAAGATCAGTTGTTGCTCTGGCAGAAGACCCAGGTTCTGTTTCCAGAATCCACTGTGGTGGATCACATGGGATTCCAGGTCCATGGGATCTGATGTCCTCTTCTGACCTTGAAGGGCACCTTCTAGCACATGGCTAGCAACTTCCTCTTAACTCCAGCTTTTGGCCTTGTCTTTTTCCGAGCACGCTGTGGACAATGGGTTGCACCTGGCAGTCTGTTGGCTTCTAAGATAAATGCGTCAGTGCAGCTCTGCCAGGTGGTGGTCTTGATTTTATTGGAAGAGTTGCTTAAGGGGTCAAGATAGTTTTTCTTAGCTGGAGTCTAGGGACTGGCTGTTGAGGCTAATCTGCTGCGTTTACTCGTGTGTAAATCCGTTAGTGAGAACAGCTGTATACAGATGAAGAATTAAATAGGTTGTATCAAGCTACCAGCTGATCAGGTACTGGCTCTAACCCCAACAGCAGCTATATGTTTAGCTTTGTATTTCCTGGGTTCGAGAGCCTGAAGTGTATCAGCTACTGAGTGGGCTGGAGACTCAAGTTTCATCATGACTCTTAGTGGTGTTTTTCCTAGCTGTCTATCTCATAGCTTTCATGTGTCATATCAATGAGTTTGAGGACTCTAGAACCATGGAGATATCCCCATGGTGCCTGGGGCATATCTGGGAACTGTCCTTCCGGTTTTACATTTGCATACCTTTGAACCTACGCTGTGACATTTCAAATGTCCTTATGCTTCCTCCTTCCTCAGAACATGGAACGAAACTCTGACTTAAACATGGATTCTGGTACCAATATCAGGGACTCTGAAAGTTGTGTGCATGTGCTTTTCAGAGGTCACAGAGGGAAAAATAAGTTGCTTCCAAAATTCAAAAGGAAAACTGCAAGATGAAAAGCGAATGGTGTGTAATCTGTTGCTTTTGCATGGTGGCATCAGAACTCTGTATTGTGCATCAGTTTTATTCCTGGTTCTGACATTTGCAAGTATCAGTTAATACAGTGCTGTGTGAAATTGAGGATGGTCAGTATGCAATATTGGCTGTGGACGAATCCAATATTGGATGTGTGTTTTGAGATGTCTAACATGACAGAAAGCTGGGGTATAGTAGGAGATGAGATAGTTGGGAGGGAGTGTGCCACTTGGAACGAAAACAAAAACAATGCAGGGGTCAAAAGATGTTGAATAGAATTAACTGTAGGAGCTCAGGCCTGGCCAGGGAACATCCCAAAGCTGAAGATGTCTGGGAACTGAACTTTGGTTCCCTGGATGAGCAGTATGAACTCTCTCTCTCTTTCTCTCTCTCTCTGTATGTGTATCTATGTGTTTGGTTTCTTGCGACAGGGTTTCTCTGTGTAACCTTGGCATTCCTGAAACTTGATCTCTAGACCAGGCTGGCCTCCAACTCTCAACTCTTGGGGTTAAAAGGCATGTGCCACCACCACCCTGGCCAGTCCGAACTCTTAACTAACACAGAGCCATTCTTGCAGCCCCCAGCATGACATTTAGTTAGACTGGGCTCTGAACCACAGAAGATTGGGAGTGTCTTGGATGGATCGATCACCTCCTACTCACTCAACATTTCTTCCCCAGTACCTTCTGACTCACCCTTAAAGCTGTTAACTTGTCTGAGCTCCTGTCTTCTCCCTATTTCTAGGAGTTAGAAATAGCCATGTGGTAAGTATTAAATGACACAGTGGTGGTAAAGCGTGTAGTGCTTTGCCTGGCGTGTATTTTAAGTTCCCCAAATAATATTTAGGCTTACCTTTGCCTTGCAATTACCCCCCCACCCAACAAAAAAGCCTTAAAAATTTAATTATGAAACGAAAAAGCTTCATTCACACTTCATCTTACAAAAACCTGCCTCTTGGTTTAGTCTGTGCTTCCCTAGGCAAAAGGAAGACAATGGGAATTGCATACAACTGACAGCGAAGAGTTGTGCATCTGGCCCTGAGTCCCTGCCTGGCTGCTTCTAGAAGACCTTGGTAAATGAACCTGGGTGTTGAGAAGGAGACCCTGGGATGTGGGAGTTAACAGTCTGGAGCTGGCGAGTGAAATTTTCTGCAGACACTGGCCAGCCAGGCTGCAGCTTCCCCGTTGATTCCATCCAAGTCTCACCCTAGTCAATGGATCCAAATTTCTTTGAACAGAGCTGTCACTGACTGACATGTTGTAGCTTTTGACCTTTTATATAAAGCTTTACAAATAGGTCATGCATACCTTACTAAGACATGGCTCTTGACTATCTGGTTACCAATAAGCTTCTTCTCTTCCTTGAACCTAGGATTTCAGTGAATGCTAAATTCAAGGGTTGCAGGTCTGCTGAAAATCTGCTCAGATGCCTGGAGCCATGACTCTACCAGAAGGAGGTCCCTTGGTATGAGGTAATATATGGGGACACTAGAGATTTGGAGACAACAAACATCATTTCTAATGCCAGCTCTGCTAATTTCTAGCTATGTGATGGGCAAGTGTTAAAATCTTTCTGGGCCCCAGTTTCCTTATTTGTAACCCAGGGATTAAGAATAGTAATGACTTTTTGTGTGTGTTGTTGGGAAGACTAAATAGGGCATTGGATAAGGTCAGTGTCTGACTTAACAGTGATGGTCAACAAATGTTTGCTTTCTAAAAAGCTAACTAAAAGAAAAGTTTAAACAAATCTTTGCAATCCTAGCAAGATGAGCAATGGACACCATCTGGAGGGTTCAGGGCAGTGACCATCTGTGCCAAGCGTAGAATCTTTGAACTGTCTCTTTTCTGTCTGTGGGTAATTTCCCAGAGCGGCTATGTTTATTTATCTTGACTAGGAATTTGAATTTGTCATTGCACATTCCAAAGACCTTGTAAAGGTTTTCTAACTTGGAGATACAAGCTGTGAAGGGCACCCATGGAAGGACTATATGACCTCAGGCAAGTCCCCTAACCACCACACCAAAGATTAAAATTGTGGAATCAGGAAAGATCTTGTTTGTGAAACACTTGTCAGAGTGCTTGCTGTCTGATGGGACCTCATTAAGATGTAGAGGTTGCTGCCGCCATTAACAGAGACACTGACTGCCTTGAGTTCCTGCATTTTGCTTGGGAACGGATTTCTGAGCGTCCTTCCTGCCTGCCAGGTCCACACTCACTTCACGCTGCCAGTTAAGAGTTGAAAGCATCTTTGTTTCCACTGCTGAGCCAATCTAGACCTGTGTGCCTGAAGCTAGGCAGAGATCTTTCCTCCAGATCTCCACCCCAGAGGCCAATTCTTTCTCTTTTGAAACTCCCGCACACATGCTATTTATTTATTTTGGCTAATGTTAAATTGAGGTTTTTTGGTCGAAACTCAGTCTACGCCTACTTGAAAAGCCAACAGGCTCGTTGGGCAGCCGATAAAACTCTCGGGATTTCCCCACAGGCAGGGGAGAGTACAGACAGGAAGCCAGGGACCCAGCGCCTGACCAGCACTTCCTCAGGGGAGGCTGGAGCATACTCTGCTCTGCAAAGAACTCTCTAGAACTTTCAGCCCGTTATAGCTGTAGTCAGCAGCCCCCGTGACTGGGTGAGGGTCCCTTGGCATTTGCATGGGTCTAGACCCTGCTGGCTTAAGGTGGGAGCTGCTGGCTTCTGCCCTTCTGTCGTGAGATGCTGACACAGCCAGGCTGGGCTGGAACCTTCTATTCCGGCCCAGCCGCTTCCTCCTTAGCTGCCACGAGGAGGGAATTGAGAAGGGACTTTCCAGAGAGAGTTAGCTCGCAGGGTGTGGAATGGAATAAAAGCATATGCAAATTGGCCTTTGAGTTCCTTCCTCTACCCCAGTGAGCCAAGAGAAAGATGCTCTTCTGCAAAAGCCCTTGGCATCTCTGTTCCCTCCCTGGATGGCGGCAGCGGGGGTCCATTGGAGTGGTAAAACCAGCCAGGCAGCCATGGCAAGGGGGTAGGCAGGATGATTGGAGGAAGTAGCAAAATGAGGAGGGGTTGTGGGAGGAGGGAGGCCGAATTGGAAAAGATAGGTATACTGGAATTTGAGCTCACTGAGGGTAGGAGTTAGGAAAATCATCCTTGCAAGTTGATTTACTATGCACTTATCATCTGTCTGAGAGGCAGCCGGCTTTTGTACAGTGGATTATTGCCGAGCAAATGGGGTGTTAAGATATAATCGAGATGTTTAAGGCGTAACGAGTGACACTAGACTTAAAGTAGGTGAGACTTTCGTCGTGGGCTGCAAATATAAAAATGTCAGTGGTTTAGAAATATTTCATATGATATAGTTAAGACATGGGTCCGTTTCTGAAAGGAAAATATTTTTAACCTTTTGTTACTTTTGGGTGGGATGGCAATGTGGGTGATACAGTAGTATGCTTTTAAACCCTGGTGTTGTGGCTCCTATTTGGCAAGTCATCAATTTTCCTATAGTGACAGTAATTAAAAAATGTTATATTGTAACTATGGAGCACGGAGAAGCATGGGGATTACGGCAGCTTGTTTGGCTTATTATATGCCTAGTCTTAATCTCTTTCAGTTTTGTCTGTAGAAAGATTGTTTGATGTTTCAAAAAAATTTTTTTTCTGTTAACTTTGACTTGTATTTTAATTGAAAATAATGAAACTTTTCTTTCTTAAAGCCCATGGGGCTCAAGATTATTTATTATAGCACTTTCTTGGCATTTGAGATCTTTCCAGTCAATGTCGTTTTATTTATATGTTTCTCTTCAGCTTTGGTTTTATCTCAGCCCCTTCTGATTGGTGATATAGTGTTCCCACACTCCTAGTACTGGGCTTTTGAGCAGAATCAACATTATTATTATAATTTATTGTTATTATTTATCTCATTGGTGTTCTTATTCACTGCTTGGGTAGGATAAGCATCAAGAATCTTTGTGAGAGAACTCAGAGGGAACAAAGGAGGTTGAATCTCTGACTTAGGTCCACTCATGGTGAACTTGCTTGTGTTGCTGGCATGTAGACAATTAGCTTCTGGTCATCACTCTCAGATGCTAGAAGGGCCAGGCAGGGAATGGGGTGAGGTGCCACTGGGGCTTCTGGTGATCTATGTATCCTTGGTCCCCTCATCTCTGGATTCCTTCAGTCCCTCTTTCTCAAAAGGCCTTGGGAGGTCAGGAATGTACTTCCTTAACTTGCCAAAGTATTGTTTTCTCTGACTGTCAGCAATTTGTGTTTTTGGGTGTGGTTCCCAAGAGCCAGCTTTGGGTACTTTTTGAATTGTGATAATGATCCCCCTCTGAGATTGTTCCTGAATCTGGCAAAGATTTCTTATTTTGGCCTCAGCTTCAATCCCAGTTAATTAGAAATTTGTTTTAATAACATATGGTACATGTTTATAATTTAAAATTTGTAAAGCGTTTCTATGTGTCTTTTCATATAACCCTTTCATGAAATCTAGAAGGTTAAGAGTGTTGGTTAAAATATATATATATATATATATATATATATTTATTTATTTATTTGAATGAATCACACCCATTTGATTGCTAAGGGAATGGAGACTCTAGTAGATGAAGCTATCTACCCAAGGCCTCATTTTGCAGTAGGGACTCCAACTCACATTTGATTTTACCATGTCACACTGGCTCATATAGTGTCCACCTGTTTTTTTTTTTTTTTTTGAGATAGTGTCTTACCATATACCTCAGGCTGGCCTGGAACTCAGTGTATAGACGAGGCTGGCCTCAAACTCATGGGAGTCTTTTCACCTCAACTCCCCAGTTCTTCGGTTGCAGGTGTGAGGCCACTATGCCTGATTTTCTGATCACTATTTGCTATACATTGTGCAGAAAGGTGTCTTTTGATTCTATAAAAGCAGACTATAGGAAAATCAAATGTATGTTGCACTGGCCATCTAGCTGATACCCTCCAACAGTCTAGTTAAGTCAAGAGATAAGTTGTTAAGACAAAGAAAGAAAATTAGAAAAATGCTAGTTTAGTGAGAAGAAAGGCAGTCCTGTAAAAACATCTTTCTTGGGGGTGAGGGGCTCAGAGACATAACAGCTTTTATGGATAGGGGAGGGGAGAGGTACATGCCAATCAAGGCTTCTCATCCAGCTGTCTCTCATTTTCCAGAGTTTCACTATGTAGACCAGGCTGCCCTGGACCCATAAAGATCTGCCTGCCACTGCTTCATGAGCATAGAGATTAAAGGCATGTACTACCACACCTGGGTAGATATATTGTAATTCCCAAAATTAACCTTTAAGCAACACAGGACCAGGAACCAGGTAACTTTCTGGAATGATGGGAATTGTAGTTCTTGGGATATAAAACCTCATAGGAAAATATGGTAGCCTACCAGTTTGTTTGTATAAGCCCCTGTAACACATGGTTCCGGGCCATTCCAGCTGGGAAATTCTGGGGGAATGGCCCTGGCCAAAGTCTATCTCTTGGTCAGTATTTAATAAATGCTTGCTTTACATTTGGCCCAAAATGGTAGTCTTGGTTTTTCTGGTGAATTGCAGGACTGGCATTTTTTTCTTTTCTTTTTCTCTGAACATCAAACTGGTTCCTGTTCTCTTAGGGGTTATCTCCTACATTTTGTTCTGTGGGCATTGCTGGGGATTGAACTCGCAGCTTTCCACATTTATAAATGCTGAGCAAGCACTCTACCCCTGAGCTGTATCCTTAAGCTGTTCCCTATTTTGAGATAGGGTCTTGCTAATTGCTTAGGCTGACATTTAACTTGCTTCGTAGCTCAGATAGACCTTGAATTTGTGATCCCTTGCCTCAAGCTGCACAGGTCGTAAAAATTACGGATTATTTAGCATTGGCATTTGAGGCCAGGGCTTAATGAATGCCAGCCAAGTATTCTACCACTGAGTTATCTCCCTGGCTTTTGCATTTATTTTAGGCAGACACACTGCCTTCCAGGAAGTTAATTTACATGCTTTAGGTTAAATTGATGGCATAGTGAGTCTAGTTACCTTAGATCGGGGAGAGCAATGTAAAGGTCTCTAGGCACTCTGTGTTCTTTAAATCCAAAGAAAGATTATTTCACAGTGGATGTCTTGACCATCTAGGTGGGGGCTTCTCTAGCAATGGGATTGTGGGTTTTGGCTTCAAACAACTCTAAAGGAGCAGTCCTCAAACAGGTGGGTACACAATCAGAGAGGTGGCAAAGGACCTTGTCTACTGCTCTGTATAGAACATTCTTAGGTTCTTTATGATCATAAAAGTCCATGTCCTTAGGTGTATAGCTACTTAGATCTACTCCTCGGTAGAGTGAAGCCTCAAGTTCATGGTGAAAAAAAAAATGGCTGTCTTAAACTTGAAATATTTCTTGGAGGTTTGAGTATGAGCTTTGGAGACCCCGGGGGAAGCTAGCTACAGATGTTTAATGATGGAAGTGTGTAACCTTGTTTCTCTGGGCCATTGGGTGGGTCAAGAAGCATTACTATTTGGGGGCAGCCTAGCATTCAGGAGTCAGCAGTGTTTGACCTATGAACAATGTTACTGTTTGTTCCCACTGCTGGAGAAAAGGTCACGCACATTAGCTCAGACATTAAAAGCGAAGAGTTCTGTTGTTCTGGCAAAATTAGACTCTGGTTGTATGTGTGTGCTCACATTCAGTTCCCATCGACAGAGGCTCTCTCTTCAAAAGGCGAGACTAGGAGCAAACAGAAGGAAAGAGAACTTCCCACCTACTCTAAAGTAGGTAAAAGTGTTGATGGGATTCTGCCAAAGTCTTTTCTTTTTGACTTCTGTAACCCGAGATTTGAAGTTTTCCTGTGAAATTTCTCCGGGAGGAGAGCTGCACAAACAGTTACAATGGTTTCTTCACTGAGCTAACCCAATATATGAGTGTGTCATTAAAAAGGACATCGCAAGCCTGTCCTAGTGTTTTTGATCCTTCTTAGCCTTGTTGAAGAAGGCCTCCTTCAAGGGATGGTTTATCTTATGTTTACTTTGGAGACTCTTTTTCCAGGCTTGTCATGTTGTTTATTTGCTTTGTGTGTGTGTGTTTGTGTGTGCACGCGCGCGCATATGTGTGTGTGTGTGTGTGTGTGTGTGTGTAAGTGCCTGCACATTCATATACATGAATGTGAGTCCTTCAGGAGCCACTGGCTATTGTTTTTTTTTCCCTAAACTTTTTTTTTTTGTTTTTTTTGTTTTTCGAGACAGGGTTTCTCTGAATATCTCTGGCTGTCCTGGACTCTCTTTGTAGACCAGGCTGGCCTCGAACTCACAAAGATCCGCCTGCCTCTGCCTCCCAAGTGCTGGGATTAAAGGTGTGCACCACCACCGCCCGGCTTCCCTAAACTTTTTATTTTACTTTAGTTATTATTATTTTTATTATTGTTTTATGTGTATGGCTGTTTTGCCTGCGTATTTGTCTGTGTACCATGTGCATGCCCACAGAGGGCAGATGAGGATATTGGATCTCCTGGAACTAGAATTACAGACAGCTGTGAACTGTCAATGTGGGTGCTGGGAACTAAACCTGCATCCTCTGGAAAAACAGCCGGTGCTCTTAACTGGTGAACCATCTTTCTAGCCCTTGGCTATTTTTTTTTTTTTTTGAGATAGGATTTCTCACTGGCCTGGAACTTGCCAAGTAGAGTAGGCTGGCCAAGGAGCCACGATGACCTGCCTGTCTCCACCTATCTCCCCAGCTCTGAGATTATAGATACTTAATAACATGTCCAGGTTCCTCCTGTGGTGGTGACCCCTAACCATAAAATTATTTTTGTTGCTACATCTTAACTGTAATTTTGCTGCTGTTATGAATTGTAAATTCCTGATATGCAGAATATCTGACATTCGACTCCTGTGAAAAGGGCATTTGACTCCCAAAGGAGTCTTGACCCATACATTGAGAACCAGTTGCTTAATGCCAGTACTTAGGAAACAGAGGCAGTCAGCTCTCTGGAAGTCCCAGGCCAGCGGGGGCTATGCCGTGAGACCCTAACCCTGAGACTGTGGGGCATCTAGCTCAGGGCTTCCTGTTTGTGAGGGACCCAGCAACTGAGCCACCTCTTCAGCTTTGAAGCTTTATTTCACAAATGATATGACACAGATCTAATGTTCATTCTTCTGTGGATGTCAGGTTTTTCATTCTGTCTCTGAAAATGAGCTCTTAACTTTAAGGTAGGTTTAGATTCATAGAAAAATTACATGGAGAGAATGGAAAATAAAGCTACTTTTCTTTGCTTTTTAATAATTTTATCGATGCATATTCGACTAGTTCTTCAGCTTTGAAAGGATGCTTTTGTCTGCTCCTAAGCTGTAAACCTATACAGAGATAATTTTCTTAGCCCTCACTTTTGTTATTTCTGCCCCCACCATGTTTAAATATTATTGGTAGAGATATTTCTACCTTTGCAGAAGGGATCTGTGATATTACAGAGATTTTGAGACAAAAAAATTCAGGATCTATGCAAGTACTAAGTCTGTATATGGATTTTGGCTGCCAGTAAGTACTGAGACTAATGCATAGGAAAGAGTGATAGTGAGCAGCCGGCTTCTTCATGGTCCCTTTCTCTGACTCAGGCCATGGTCGCAGTACCAAAAACCAGGCTTTGTAGTTGAGTTTCTTTTTGACTATTAACCTTTAGAAGTCGATCAACTGTTTGTTACTCTGGGGGCTGTCCTGTGGCCTGTAGGCTTCTCAGTAGCATCCTTTGCCTCTTCCCATTAGATACCCATAGACTGAAGGCACACTGATGTGGCTGTCGAAACCACTCATGGTCACTGGCCGGTGTTCTCGGTTGAGAATGGCTGCTGTGGAGGGAGCCTGTCCGCAGCTTCACCCTGGCCCTGCTGTTTACCAAGCATGGGCCGTGCCTCCATTTCTTCCCAAACAGTAATATTGCCTATCTCCTGTGATGGCCTTGAGGACGTGAGCCAGTGGACCTGAGAGCACATCAGGTGTGTAGAGCAGACCCGGCCGGACAGAGCAGGGTGACATAGCACACATCACCCCTTACAGTGGCTCTCCCACCTCACACCTGCATAGACTTTCCCATTCTCTCCCAGCCTCTTCTCTGTAATGGAGCGAATGCGTTTAAATGGAAATGATTTTCATCCAAGATCGCAAGTCTATGTTAATGAAATGCAGCTCTATTTTCAGAGCTTCATGTGCAACAGTTAATCAGTTCCCGTGGTAAACTCATCAGAACTGCATGTTGATTTTTATTTTCAGCAACCGAAAATGGCAAGTCCAGTTAGTTAACAGGCCTCTATGTGACAAGCCAGCTCTCGTGGAAGAGCAGGAAGGCCCAGATAGGACTCTGTGAGCAAGATGGTAATCACAGTAAGGGGAGATAGAAATCTGGGATATGAAGCCCAAGGACTTACTTGATTCATTAACTCGAGGGTTTGAGGGAAGTCCTTGTTCATTTGCTGTTAAAACCCACCATCCTACTGGGATATGAGAAGGGGTCTGTATAGAGATGCTAATGCTATTGGGCAGCTGGACTCATCATGGACTAATTAGCTAGGCTCAATTTATCCCTCAGCTAGGGTACCAGAGTAGCTATGTGTGTGGGTTCTGGACTAGGAGTAGTTAAGCTCCCAGTTGGTGTAGAAGGCTGCTGAACCTTCTTCCTAAGCTTTGTTTTCCTTACATGTAATATGATGCTGATAAGACAGCCTGCCTCATGGGTTTGTCATGAAATATGTTGTAATCTATGCAGCCCAGGGTCTGGAACATAAGTGCTTGATGGTTGTTAGTTATGATGGTACTGTTGTTACATGTTTAGTGTGTCTGTGAGCCAGATGTTGTATGGTGGATACGATAAAAAAAATTCACTCTCGTCCAGTATGATATTTCTTGCGCTTACCAAGTGTCTACTGTCTGGAGATTAGAATCAAAATATTTCCATGGAACCAAAGGCTGGGGAAGAGGCCACAGGGAAAGAGACGCCCTTTGAGAAGTGGCAACCTGAACCTGAACAGAAGTAAGCTGCTCCAGGGACTGAGCTTTAATAACTACTAATCTCCGGTTTGACCGGAGACACAATGGGGTAGACCATCACAACAGTGAAAAGAGAGGCTGAATTTACATCTTTCTCCCCCCAACAGTAGACATTTATCAACTTGGAAGTGGACAGGCTGGGGAACCAGGGAGAAAAGTCTTTTCTGTAGTCAGCTTTTGTTTAGTGAGCTGAGCCTTTAGGTAGTATCCATGGCTTCATGTTTTATGTTAGGCTCTGCTACATCCCAGCCAATGAGGTTTAGAAGCTAGAAGTGCCTGGGACTCGGCACAAGGCACATCGGCTGGAATCATTGTTTGGTGAGTTATGCTTCACAAACTCTCTTTTTTTCAAGAACCCACCTTATGGTTATAATGGGGTTTTCCTTCACAAAAAGGGTTAGCAAGATGGAATATCAGAGGATGGCCTTGCTGTTTTTTTTCTCATTGGTAAAGATTTATTGGCTGTGTTTTTAAAAACATTTCCTGGTCTCTCCCGTTTTCCTCCTAAGGCTGTGTGCAGAGATGCAATGAAATATTTATGCACGCCATTTGCTTTTTTTTTTTTTAAGTAAAAGGCCATATAACTAACTCTTTTATTTTTTCCTTCCTTCCTTTTTATTTCTTCCTCCCTCCCTTCTCCCTCAACCCCTCTCTTCTTTCTTTCTTTGTTTCTTTCTTAGAGAAAGTACATGAAATAATTTGGATATATCTCCTTTACACCATGGGGAAATAAACAGGGAGCTCAGCATTAATTTAGTTTTGAATGGTTATTAAATTTGTAACTAAGTACCAAGAAGTGTCTCTCCTTGAAGCTTCACATATGGGAAGCCCATTTATTTTTCTAATCATTTGGTGGGAAAAAAGGACCATTCCTTGTATTTTGGGTGGAAGGTTGGCAAAGCCATATTTATAACAACATTCAGGTTTGTGTTTGATTTTTCCCCAGGTACTGGGAAGAACACACATAAGGCAAAGCAGTGAGTTCTTGACATAAAAGAACTAGCCTCTGTCATCGTAGACCACTGCCAAACGATTTCTTTTCACAAGGTAAGTTGTACATTGACCCATCGCAAGTATACAGTAGGCATTCCATCTGAAAAGAGAAGCCAGCATTTTTATAATTGGTTAAATGCAACTTCAGCTTTCCTGGGCTTGGCATTGGGGCAGTGCTCACAATGCACAGAGCGGTTGTGTTGGTAAATTCAAGTGGCCAGTGTAGTTAAAGGACCGTCTATTGTTCTTGGGTTTTCCTGGGCTGTCACTATAAATCTCCTGAAGTTTGACAGCGTGGCTCATGGCTTAAAGCATATTCTGGCAAATGGGAGACAATGGCTTTGTCTGTTAGATGACTACGTGTGGAGACTGGGGACCTGGAGGCTGGAGGCTCTGGCGATTGTGTTCAAGTTGAATGGGTCAGGGATGGAGCAGTAAAAGGTGTGCCATTTAGAACGTCCTTGCTACCGGTGATGCAGGGACTATTACAGGGACCTTGTAAGGACATCATTTGATAGTGTTCTTCAAAACCAAGCATGTCATGTAGTCAGAATGTGGGAAAAATGACTGGTGGCAGGAGATGGATCCCCTAGAGGGCAGAGAGGAAGACTTGCTGATTATAATAACAACATAGGTTACTAGCCCCTGGTGGTATAGGCTTGTAAATTCTTTTAACTTCAGAGGTTGAGGCTGGAGGATTCCTAGCTTATGGCCAACTTTGATAACCTAGTGATATTGGGCCTCAAAATAATTTTTAGAAGGTGGGAGGCTGGGCTTGCAGCTTTGTGGTAGAGTGCTTGCCAGGTATGTGGGAGGCTCTGGGTTTAATCCATAGCATTTGGGGGTGGGATGGGGTCTTCACAGCCATTGAGAGGAAGGGAGTAAAAGGCAGAATCTTAGTCTCACTGTTGAGATCCTGTAGGAGCCCTTGTTAAACTGATACCCAGAGGTTAAGTACACTGTGGTGTGTGACAAAATACTCAAAAGGAAAGAAACACACTGTGTAAACTCTGATAGGATGTGGCCTATACACTCCTAAGAGATAGCTAAGAGGTAGGATCAGTTGAGGGCTATTTAAGACTCTTTTTGTATTTTCTAGCCATTCATCAAGCCAAATGGGAATATTTGAATAATGCAGTCAGATCACATTTCTTTCCACATTCTGTGTTCCCAAGCAATGTTGGTCTGAACCGTTTTCTTGAGCCTCCCTTGGCCTGCAATCTCCTAGGGGTGTGTAGGCCACATCTTATCAGGGTTTATACAGTGTGTTTCTTTACTTTTGAGTATTTTGTCCCAGACCAGTGTACTTACCTCTGGATATCTCCTTCAGGGTTCATTGGAAGCATCTGACCCTTCAGACCATCTTGAGGCTTTCATTGCAGGCACTCACCATGATTAAACTTGGTTATTAATGTGGTTCTTAGTGAGATTACACAAGGGTGGCGGCGAAGGACGAGGTGGCCTTGATCTCGCTGCATCCCCAGCATGTAGCCTCACCTACCAGGTACCCTGTGAGTGAGTGATGAGTGGCTGGATGTGGAGGGAGAGATGGCACTGGATCAATGTAATTGGCCTTTCAAAGCAAGTCATTGGCCCCCCTCCTAGGAAACTTGGCATGCCGTAGGAGACATGTACTTGCTTATTCACATCTGCTCATAAAGCTTTGAGGGAACAGGGATCAGATGAGATTATCTTTCATCTCTCGAGTTTGACTGACCCAGGAACTCTGTGAAAACCCATAGGCTGAAGAAAAAAAGGAATTGGGCACAAATGGAAGGTACTTATCTCGTTTTAATGCACATCATGGGGATCAGTGTGTAGGAAAGTGAATTTAATGGCTCCAAACAGCATTTACTTTCCCTCCTTCTTTGAAAATCCCTGGACTGTCTTCTATGATCTAGGTGCATTCTAGAAGCTAGAAATAATATTATGGAATGAATACCCAACCCACCCTCACCCTCACATACTAAAAATGTTAGCTTATATAATGAGAAAAAAAAAACCCTGGAAATATGGTTCATATGATGTATGTAGGATATATAATTAGTTGTTATAATTTAATAATAAAAAGACAAACAGCCTAATCCAGAATGGCAAAAGATGTGAATAGGTTTTTTTTTTTCTCATCAAAGTGGCTGTACAAATGCAGAAAATACATGAAAAGATGCTCAAACCTCATTAACCACCGGGGAGATGCAAATCAAAACCACAGTGAGGTACCACTTTGCACCTCCTGGGAGAACTGCAATCAAAAAGTCAGGCAATCACAAGGATGTGGAGAAAAGAAGCCCGAAGCCCCACTGGCAGAAATGTCAAATGGTGTAGCTTCTTTGGCAAAGAGTGTGAGAGTTCTCCAAAGGTACAGCCTGGATTTAATGTAGCCCCACAATTCTACTCTGAGGTACATAGTCAAGAGAAATGACAGCATTTGTCATTGTGCTGATACAGCCCAGAGCTGGGAATGGTCATAGAAATATTTGTAGCATTCAAGGGGTAGAAATGGGACGGGGAGATGGCTCTGTGTTTAAGAACACATACTGTTCTCGCAGAAGACCCAAGTTTGATTCCCAGCATACATGTTGGTGGCTCACAACCACTTGTAAATCTAGCTCTGGGGGGCGCTGATGCCCCTGGCCTCCTTTGGTACCTGCATTCATGTGGACATATGTGCATATATACATATCTGTATATATATATATATATACACACACACACACACACACACACACACACACACATATTTTAAAAAACAATAAAAGTAAATATTTTAGGAAAAGTAGAAACAATATGAATGCCCATCAACTGTTGATGGATAAAGTAAATGTAGTCTATCCATATTCTGGAGTATTATTTTCCCATGAAATCTATAAAATGCGTTAAACACTGATACATACACTAAGCCACAGATGAATGTTGAGAACATTAAGTGAAAAAACAAGTCACAAGAGACCACATGTGACTTGACTTTATTCATTAAAAAATGCTCTTAATAGTCATATATTTATATATTCCCATTATATGTGTGTGTGTGTGTGTGTGTGTGTAAGTAGATTATTGATTGCCCAGATTAACTATGGTGATCATCGAACAACTTCATGAAAATATCGAAAACCTTTGCGTTTTATCCTTTATGAATAGGTGAATCGTGTAGTTGTGAGTTCTATCAATAAGGCTATTATACTTGTTTAAAATACTTATTTTTGTTGTTGTGGGGTTTTTTTTTTTTCAGAGTCTTACTCTATGACCCTAGTTGGTCTGAAACCCATCATGCCACCCAGGCTGGCCTTGAACTTACAGAAATCCTCCTGACTTAGCCTCATGAGTGTGCTGGGGGTCACAGGAGTGTGCCATCATGCCCAGCTTCTGTTTATATACTTTCAAAAGAGCACTAGCGTGGGCTCTGTCCTTGTTGTTTAACCTTTTTGGGGAGATAATATTTATCAAACAATTACATCAAAGTATCTACCAGTTACTTACAAAGTATGGCCAGCTCTATGAAGGAAGGATGGGACATGACACAGGAGAATGGCAGGTGTGAATGGGGGATGGAGAAGAGGTATTAGTGAGGCTGTGACAATCAAGTATTCTAAGGGAGACCTCTGAATAGCAGTGGCTTGAACAGGGGGAGGCCCTGTTTTTGCTGATGGAAAGAAGTGATACAGTTTCAAAGGCCCCTAGTTTGGCACCCTGCCCTACCCTAGGTGGGCCTCATCTGCATAGTGTGGGTGGAGCTGCGCTGCCTCCTCTGAGAGCAGGGAGGAGGAGTTCTAAATGGCAACTCTGTTTCCATTTAGAACTGGGTCACTCAAGGCTAGGAAAGGGAGTCTTTGTGCCAGGAGTGTATTCTGTGAACACAGAAGAGACACAGGGTGACCATTCAGTCATATCTGTCATTGGTGGTCTTGCTGAGAAGGTGATACAGAGGCTGAGAATCTCTGGACGAATGAGCATCAAGGACAGTTTTCCAGGTCCAGGCATGTGTGTAAGGGCTCAATGGGGACAGGAAAGAGCATCTGTCACGTTACCGATTGCTTTTGAGACAATCTTGCTATGTACTTCAGGCTGGCCTTAGACGGACAATCCTCTTGCTGCAGTTTTCTAAGTGCTGGGATTACAGGATGCCCTCAAACTGCCAGTCCTCTTGCCCCAGCCTCCTAAGTATTAGGATTATAGGCTGGCACCACATATCCAGCATGTTTAATGATTACCTGTGAACTTGCCTGTCTCATGTCCCAGATCCTTATGAGTCATGAGTGTCCAACCTGTGGAAGGAGTGGTTCTGGATTTATCAAGGGTTTCTCTTGTGTCTTTACAGGGCTGGCAGGACTTGGCCTGGGAGGAAGGACCATGGCCCCTCTGTTTCTCTGGAGAGTCTGTGTGTATCCTCAGCTCTGAGAACTGAATTCCATGGGTTGTGTCATTGTCAGACCTGTGAAGTTCAGTTCTTCAGCTGGGATAGCTCTGTCATCGTGGACCTGAGGAACACTGGCTGGGACAAACCCTGAAGGACTTCTTTGTCTGCCAAGGAGCTTGAAGAATGGAGAGGGCAGTGAAGGGGGGGGGACCCATGTGTTGGGATGAGGTGTGTTCTAGTTTATTTCTGTCACTCTGATAAAATATTCCAACAAAAGCAATTTAGAGGAGAAAGGGTTTATTTAGATTATGATTCCAGGTTAGAGTCTATCCCTGTAGGGAAGACAAGGCAGGAACTTGAAGCAGCTAGTCACATCCACATTCAAGGAGGAAAAGAGAGCCAGGCATTGTGGTACACGCCTTTAGTCCCAGAATTTTGGAAGCAGAGGCAGGTGGATCTCTGAGTTCTAGGCCAGCCTGATCTACAGAGCAAGTTCCAGGCCAGCCAGAGCTATATAGTGAGATCGTGTCTCAGCAAAGACAAAGAAAAAAAATATAGAAAACAATTTATAAATGCTTACTGGTGCTCAACCCCCTCTTTACACTTACCTAGTCAAGGATCACCTGCCTAGGGAGTGGTACTGCCTGCAGCGGGCTGGCTGGATCCTCCCTTGTCAATTGATGTAATCAATACATTCACCCACAGATATTCACAGGTCAACCTGCTCTAGATGATCTCCTTCTAAGACTCTAGATGACCCTAGGTTGTGTCAGGCTGACAGTGCTAATCAACATAATGTGGAAAATCCTCCTCTGGTTGGGAAAAGCCTGGCATCCTATAAGCAGTCTCAGTGAGTGGTTCTTGCTGCTGTGACTCTTGTTTACATTTAGTGATGATTTAGGATGAGTCAGGAATGAAGGGGACTAAACGCTGTGCATGCTGTTATAGGAGACTCTTGGGAAACACCACTTTAATGAAGCTTGCGGCACACAGCATTGCCAAGCATTGACTTTCCAGTCTCTTTGTGGGACCAGATGGAATTAATCGTATGTAACAATTGTCCTTTAGCATGGATTGCTGGGGTATCTGGCTTTTTTTTTTTCCCAGATGTGTAACAAAAAAAGACGAAGAACTAAGGCACATCCTTTTTATGACCCCTCATCCCTTTATTTGAACTCATGCTTTCTCACCTACTTTAAGTGAACAAGGGCTACAGTATCCTTTGGCACTTGTAACAAAAAAAGATGAAGAACTAAGGCACATCCTTTTTATGACCCCTCATCCCTTTATTTGAACTCATGCTTTCTTACCTACTTTAAGTGAACAAGGGCTACAGTATCTTTTGGTGCTCCAAACAAGACAAAAGAAGTTGCAATTAGACTTCCATGCAACCTTGAGTTTCTTCCCAGGGATAAGGATTAGGAAAGCTTAGAACATCTATTTGGACACATAGTCAGCTGAATGTTGGGGCTCAGGCCTTTGTAGAAAGGCAATAGAGACTTCTGCATGTTGGATCTGTTCTGAGACTTGGGTGTGATTTGAGGATGATGATTTCCACTGTTGGGCAGGGGATTTTGAGTGCTTTAGAAGTAGTATCAGGACTTCACTAAGTTTTGACTTGGGGGATTAGGAATGTGACTTGTCTTTTGGGACCTCAACTTCAATTTGTCACTATGTCTTGGTGTCCTGGGATTGCCTTCTCAATATTGTCTCTGAATTGCCTCTGAGGGAGGCAACATGAGGTGGGAGACCCTACAACATGCCCGTGCTCAGTCTTCCTCCCCAGGAACACTGGTGCTTACTGAGCACATTCTGTGCACAAGCTCCTACGCTCAGGGCTTTGCCTGTATGACCTCAAGTCATGAACCTTACAAGCCTCATCTTGTAATGTGGACCAACCAACAAAAGGATGTGTTAATCATTTATTTCTTTCTGTTGCTATGATAAAGCGGGCCTGACACAATCAACTTAATAAAGAAAGGGCTGATTTTGGCTCACAGTTCAAGGGCACAGTCCCTCATGGTGGGAAGTCATAACATCAGAAGCTTGAGAGCTACTGGTCACATGACATCTGCAGACAAGAAGTGGAGAGCTGCAGATGCTCACGGTTCACTTTTTTTCCTTTTTGTGTAGCCCAGGACACCACCTAGGGAAGGGTGCTACCCTCCTTTAAGGTGGTCATCTCATCTCAGTTAACTTGATCAAGATAGTCTCATGGCTAACTTAATCTAAATAACCCCTCATGCGGGTTACGCCTCCTAGATCATTTCAGATCTTGTCAAGTTGATACCAAAGAGTATGGTCGTCAAATTAAAAAATCTGAATCAGACTCCATAGGAATTCATTAGCCACAGTAGCCAGGGAAGCAAATCCATGCCTTACTCAGCCGTCACCAGACAAGCTTCCTCTTCCAGCAGATGGGAACAAACACAGAGAGGCAGAGCCAGACTAGATGCAGACTATATGCTCAGATCACTCAGTCTTAAAAGGGATGTCTTTATAAAATCCCTCCTCTCTGGGCTCAGGGAACTTTGAAATCTTTTGTGTACATATTATGGCTTCTGGTTTTGTATCTGTCTGGAATTCCTGTGTGTGCAAATGTGTACCTCTACATCTATGAGTTTCTTGTGTTTTTTTTTTTTTTCCTTTGGCTCTTTTTCTTGTTTGGCTGTTTTGTCCTATTCCAATTTGTTTTTGATTTATCTTATTTTATTATTACTCCTTAGTTGCCTGTTTATTTTCTAAGGAGAGACAGAAAGGGTGTGTGTGGGTCAGGGGAGGGGACCTGGGAGGAGCTGAGAGGAGTAGGGGAGAGGAAACTGTAACCACAATATATTGTAGTAAAAATTCTATTTTCAATAAAATTGAGAGAGGAAAGAAAAAGCTGAACTATATTCTTCAGATGGAAAAGGGTGCCTGGTGATCACTCCCTGGGCTCTATTGATCAAATCAAGGCCTCTCAACCTTCTCTGCCCACTTCCACCTCTCTACTTATCCGACCTTTCGCCAGTCACTCATCCTAGAACCAGAACATTGGCAAATCTCAGCAGAGACCAGAGGTCAGCATGGGAGTCCCAGAGTGCTGGGGAGGATTCGGGTTTGTTTCTGAATCTCCTAGGGCTCTGGGCTCAGTGCTTCTGCACAGTGGGTACCCATTGGGACCCAGAGGTCTGTTTCTCTAACAAAAGATGATCTTATCACAGTTGCATCTTCCTGAGGCTGAGGGTTAGCAGACACACTAACCTATAACTGTGAGGAGTCAATGGGATTTACTAAGTATAAGGATGCTTCAGACTCAGGGGTGTGACTTAGCAGTTGCTCACCATAAACAAGGTTCTGGGTTTTATTGCCAGCTGTGCAGAAAGAAAAAGAAAAAAAAAAAAGCCAAGGATTTTTGAGGTTGTATTTGTTTTATTAAAGCTTCTTGCAGGAACTGGAGAGATGGCTCAGCGATTAAGAGTGACCTCTGTCCTTGTAAGTTCAGTTCCCAGTAAGCTGCTTGTGGTTGTAGGCTGGGGATCCAATGCCCTCTTCTGTACTCTGGGCACCTGTATGAATGTGCTCATACTTATACACACAACTAAAGAGATTTATTGTGTGTAAGTGGGAAAAAAATCAGCTTACCCCATAGCTCAGATTCTGTTTGGTTTGATGTGTGATTATACATTGTAGGATATTATAAATTGTAGGAATAAATATATTGAAAGATGATTATCAATTTATTATTTCATTTAATCTTTTGTTTGTTTGTTGTTTGAGATAGGATTTCTCGTGTTTCCCTGGCTATCCTGGATTCATTTTATAAACCAGGCTAGCCTTGAATTCACAGAGATCCACCTGCCTCTGCCTCCTGAGTGCTGGGATTAAAGGTGTGTGCTACCACACCTGGCAATTACAGACATCTGTGAACTGCCATGTGGGTGCTGGAATTTGAACCTGGGTCCTTTGGAAGAGCAGGCATCTTAACTGCTGAGCCATCTCTCCAGCCCTGATTATCAATTTATTAACAGATACTTTTTCTCTAGGGTAAGATTTAAGATTCATTTTTCTTTCTTTGTAATTTTTTTTTATTGTTTGACCCTTACTCTGAGCATTTGTATTTTATTTTATAAATAATTAAAATAAATTATTGTAGAAGAACTAATGCACAGTTGTATTGATTCCAGACAGTATTGGCAACTCAGAGATGGCTAGAGAAGGGTTCCTGGTATGTTGCTTGATGAAAGAGAAATTAACAGGCAATATATAGTATTTTTTCCCATGTGTATGTGGATATAGTGTGTGTTTGCATATGTGTGTGTGGTGTGCATTTGTGTATGTGTATGTGTGTGTGTGGTGTGCATTTGTGTGTGGGTGTGTGTTGTGTGTGTCCAGTGTATGGTAACAAGTGTTTTTTCCAACAATGACAAAACACTGCATGGGTGTGTGTGGTACTCCCTATGAGTGCAGGTGGTTTTTCAACATATTTCTTGGACCAGTAGCGTCATGGAATCTGGAAATTACTTTGTAATGCATGTTGCTAGTCTTTCCCAAGACCTACTGGAGAAGAAAGAAAGACCTATTGAAACAGAAACAGGGTGGGGCTGAACAATTTGATTGACCCAGCCTGTTGTATGGCTCTTATATTTGCAGCTGCTGATGTCAGTCAACAGATACCCTTATTTGACAGAGCTGAACAGTAGCTCACAGAGGTCTGGAAGGCTGTGACCCACACAAGCATATACAAAACCTATCTCTGAGAATTGAGGAATTGGGCCACAGAACTTCCAGATTGTTGTTAATGGTTTCCATCAGAGGAGAGTCTGTCTCCAAGTTCATTAAAAACAAAAAAAGTTCAAATTTGTTCCTTGACAGTTTCATACACGTATTTAGTGAATTTTGTTTACTCTTATCCCTTATCCTGACTTAACTCCGTCTCATTCCTGTTACTTCCCTCTCTTCCCTACATGCTTCATTCATCCCTTTTGGCCTGTGACCCACTGGTCTTAGTTAGGATTGGGGCTCTATGGCCATGGATTTGGAACTGTCCACTGGAGCCTGATAGGCACACTGTTTTGATATACAGCTGAAGACAGTAACTGTCTGTCTGTCCCAAGAATCCAAGATGTAGCCAATAGTGTTTTTTGGAGGAAGAAGGGCTTATGAGCTCCTTTCTGTTCTGTGATTGACTGTTGACAGGCTCAGTCTTGTGTAAAACAGACGCAGTCAACTTCAGCTACATTGATTCTCTGGGTTCTTAAGATACAATTTTCAGTGTATAAAATCATCTAAAAGAACTGTTAATGAAGGCAGGTCCTAGGTCAGTCCCCAGGCCAGGGACTCAGCATCTCCAGGGATCTGTCATTTTAACTGCCACCTAGGATGGATTCCATTAAGCAGTTTCTAGGCCAACACTACATCAATATGTTCCTTTCTAGTTCTTTTTTTCCTTTTGCTCCCATGATCGATGGTGTCTCTGAACCAAATTCATCATCCTCAGCTCCTCAGGGGAAGCAACTCAGATGCAGCTGGAGACGAGTCTTGGGAGTAATGATAATCATAATAGAAGTATTGATTAGCCATCTTCAGATAACAAGGAACAGTGTGATTTATCAGCTCACACTGATGGTTTCTTTGGGAAGTGGTCCCGTGACAGTTGGAGTAGCTATTGCTCTGCCAGGTTGCCAAGACCTAGTGGTTCCAGACACAATGACTTTAGGAGATTCTCCCAGTGATCAACTCTAACAATCAGACAGGAAATTTCCCCTTTCATAGTTTTTTCATGGAAATGCTTTTGTTCTCTTTTTTAGTATTTCAGGGAGTCTAGAAAGAATACTCTGGGGTGGGAGTTAGGGAACCTGGTGTCTTGCCCAGTTCTTTTCTGCTCTTCTTCAAACTAAGCCAATTTTATAACTGTTTTTGGAAGGAAGTTCTGTTCTTGTCCCTTGGGGGAACCCTTCCAAATAGAAGAGTTAACTGTACTTCTCTCTCCACCCAGAATATTGTACTTATTCATTGGCAATTTCACATATGTGTATAAGTGTATCTTGAGCATATCCACACTCACTGTCCACTGCAGCTCCCCCTAGATCTCCCAACAGGAGCCCTTCCACCTTCAAGTCCTCTCTCTGTTTTAATTACTGATGAGTCCACTTAGTGTTGCCCACAGATTCATGGGCAAGGAGCCAAGAATGAGCAACCTACCTGAAGCCACAACTCCAAAGAAAAAATTATTCCCCCTTTCCCAGCAGCTGTCCAATATCAGTAGCTTCTCAGCAAGGGGTGGAGCCTCATGAGGCCCTCCCCCATCCATGTTGAAGTACTGACTGGTGTTATTTTGTGCAAGTCTTGTGCAGGTGACCAGAGCCTCTGTGAGTCCATGAGTGTTTACAGTTCCTCATTTGTCTTGATATTATGTCCTTTTTCTAGATCTGCCCTTGAAGTTCACATGGGAAGTGCCTGCTAAGATGGTAACTGAACTGCCTGGTAGAAGCTAGTGTCCTTCCGGTACACTGGGGGGGGGGGGGGATTTGAATGTTATTTAAGCGCTTTAGCGGATACCAGTGTATTTGATGAACATAACATTCCTACCACAAATGGTGTCAATCTTCTCATGCTGATTTTAGAGAGGAGAGAATGGAGTTTTCAGCATGTTTTTCTCTTGTGACATGAAGTTGAGTTTCAGAACATTAGTCGGCATGTGAAGTAGAAATATTTAAATCTAAGCATCCGTAGGAACACATGTAACTTTGAAAAAAAATGTCTGTGTCAGCTTCCCCACAGTGAGGTCACCTCTGTGCCTTTGGCAAGAACACAGGGGCTAACATGTGTCCCGTTCCCCTGGGGGCATCGTTATGCTTGGACCTGTACTGGAATGTCACTGTTGGTGCCTTAGATGAAACCATCATGGCCTGTGTTCCAGGTCCTGTCACCTTTCTGAGGCTGGGTACAGAAAATCTGTCTGATCTGTCTAGAAAATAAATGCATCTTCTTTTTCTTCTTCCCTCCGTTCCTTTGGCCTCCTCTTCTTCCCCACCTTTCTTTCTTTCTTTCTTTCTTTCTTTCTTTCTTTCTTTCTTTCTTTCTTTCTTTCTTTCTTTCTTTC
>CAJQZJ010032716.1:1763610-1787609 GCA_907164525.1 Lophiomys imhausi | reverse complement strand
TCTCTCTCTCTCTCTCTCTCTCTCTCTCTCTCTCTCTCTCTCTCTCTTCTTCGTTTTGTTTTGTTTTAAGACAGGGTCTCACAGCTCTGCTGTTCTGGAACTCACTATGTAGACCAGGCTGTCCTTGAACTCACAGAGATCCACTTGCCTCTGTCTCCCAAGTGCTGGATTAGAGGCGTACACTGTTATGGCCAGTTTAAGTCTCATAGGTTATGTATCTCAGCATACAGGTCTCTGGAATTGGCTCTCTCCTTCACTGTGTGAATCCTAAGGATTGAAGTCAGGCTTGCAGAAAGCTCATTTACCCTCTGAACCATCTCTCTGGCCTCTATTTGTTGCTTCTAGCATACGTTTTTGAGATATCTCTTGGGAAAGTGAATATTGTCCTTGTTGGCAACAGCAACCTTGATTGTGTCAGTTATGTTCAAGTTTGGGAATTCTCAGCTAACAGGAAATATAATCGAGTTTGTGAGTGAGGGGCTTCTTTTCCTTCACGTGTTCCCTTCATTTCCCACCTTTCTAGACTGACTCAGACTTAACTATTGAACCAAAATGACAGAGGAAACTTTCCCTTGTGTCGCAGTGAGGATGATCAGGTGAAGATGAATGTGAAGTTGGCTTACTCAGACCTGGGAAGAACTCTCCCTGACCCCTTGTCTCCCAGACCACTGATTGCACATCATAGAGCCTCCCCCCTTCCCTGCTTTGCAACACAGGGCTGCAGACTCCACCTCAGCTACTGTCTAATGGACCAGTGGCTAACCTATCCAGGATCATTTCTTTTCTTTCTTTTTTTTTTCAGATGAGAGGCAGAGTGTGTAGATAACCCTTCCTTTTAAAAGCTCCATCTTAACATACTCACTACAGGACGTCCTGCTTTTTCAAATTCTCTCAAATCTCTTCTGCTTAATCCTTGTCAAATGCCATACATCCTGGTAAATGGAGCCATGTTTTACTACCACTAAAAACCCAGTTTTAGCATTCACAGTTTCCGAAATCCACAGCCCGTGGCTTGAGATCTTTAGCAAAGTAGATCCCCATGGGCGTATTTCAATCATCTTTATGGTGACATTTTCCAGCGTCCACCCTGGAGACCTTTATGAATGTCGCTGCCAGCCTATGTAACAGGAACAAATCCAGGAGCACTTCACTGACATTTTAACATCAAATAGTCTATGTGCCTGATGCACCTGGTTCAGAAAGGGAATTCTTTTGAGAATACATAGTGTGGGAGGAGTGCACAGAGAATTACTGGGCCAGAAGAGTCACAATAAGGACCATGTCAATTAGTTTAGGGCACAATTATGACACAATTTTACACTTCTTTTGTCCCTGTTAGAACCCAGGTAGTGTTTAGATAAAGGCACGCCACTTGCCTCAAAGAAGGTAGGATTCCTTAGCTCCTGGGGCAAATCATTTGTTAAACCAGGCCTGGAGACCTCACCCTCTACTCGTGATTGGATTAATAGGGGCATGTGATGTGGTTTGATCAAAGAGCCCTGAGCATTCTGCTGCAGGTGTTTCTTGTATAGGTTGTAGCCAAGAGGAGTCATAAGGGGAGAAGCAGTGGTCTCTTCTTCCTTACATTGGAGTGTCAAGGAGATGATGCACATGAAACAGTTCTCATGCTGAGGATGGGCGAGCACGAAGATATTTAACCATTGGTGAACCATAGAGCTCACGGACCCGTCCTGTGATACCTCCTATCTTACCTTGGGAGCTTGAAGACACAGGAGGCCTGGGACTATCTTACATATACATGGAATTCCAGAGTCGGAGTACATAGAGTAGGATAGCTGCTGATTTTTTTTTTTTTGTTGTTGTTGTTTTCAAGACAGGGTTTCCCTGTGTAACAGCTCTGGCTGTCCTGGACTTGCTTTGTAGACCAGGCTGGCCTCAACCTCACAGAGATCTGCCTGCCTCTGCCTTCCAAGTGCTAGGATTAAGGATTAAAGGTGTGTGCTACCACACCCGGAAATAGCTGATGATTTTAATATGCTATTTTTTTTTGGAAAAATACATGCAAAAATTTAAGCAAAATGGAAAGGTTAGAGTAGAAACTGGAAGTCCATAATGTCTACCTCTTAAGTAATATGTCAATGTATATTAAAGAAATGAAGAGGTTGTGTGTGATGGTGCACGCCTTTAATCTCAGCACTTGGGAGGCAGGGGCAGATGGATCTCTGTGATTTCGAGGGCAGCCTGGTCTATGTGGTGAGTTCCAGGACATCCAGAGCTATAAGAGAGAACTTGTCTCAAAACAAACAAACAAACAAACAAACAAACAAACAAACAGATAAACAGACAGACAGGCAGGCAGACAAATTACCACCATCACCACCACCACCACCACCACCACCACCACCACCACCACCACCACCAAACAACCAACTAACCAAAAAGCAAAAAACAAAACAAAAAACTGAAGGACCAAGGTAGATAACCCTGAGTGTAAGCTAGGTCTTTGATATAAACACATGTGGATCTATCTGACTCTTAATGTCAATATCCTGGGCATGGCTATATCATGATTATTTAACCCAACATATATGTTGTTTTTAAAAACTGTGACTCCTGAGCGACTATGCATGAGAGACCCTGGTTTCTACTTTCAGTCAATTTCACCCTGAAAGCCATTCTCAGGGAAACCTTTGTGGCACAGTGAAGGGACACAGGGTTTGAGGTCAGGAGACTGGCATTGAGAATCAGTTCGATCACACCATGGCTCTTAGATCTTGAGAAGTCAATAAACCCTTTATAGATGCAGTTGTTTCATGTCTATAAAATAGACAATAAAACCCGTCTTTCATTGGGACAGGTGTAACACACCTGTAATCTTAGCATCTGGAAGGCTGAGAAAAAAATATATTCATATACATATATACATGCATATGTACATATGTATTGAATATGTACATGTATTCAACATGTATATCAAAACCCTATCTACAAAAAGCAAACAAACAAATGAGTTGGGTGTGGTAGTACATGTCTAATTCTGGCACTTAGGTGACTGAGTTAGGAGGATTACAGTCAGTTTATAGCCAGACTGGGTAATTTAGTGAAGTCAAGGTTAACTTCAGAAGCAGTGAGACCTTGTTTTGAAAAGAGCAACAAAATTAAGAAAAACCAACCAACCAGTGAGCCAACTAAATGTTCTTAGGTTATTAAGGGTTCTAAGCAATGTATTACAGCATCTATAACCTAAAATGATTATCCACTAAACAGCAGCTAAGGTTTGAGGAAAGGAGCTACCTCTATGATGTGACCAGCTGGTTTTCCTTGCTGTGGACACAATGGATCAATATGCATGTATAAGATCAATATCTTAGTCTAAGAAAACTATGGGTCTTGATAATAATGTCTTGAAATTATGAAACAATTCTTCCTCAAATGCTGAAAAGGAACCCATGGAAACAAGCCATCTGAATGCACCTTCATGTCAGCCCTGAAAAGAAGACAAGTTACACATTTACCCTCCTTCTCATGGGCAAGATGGCTGCTGATGGAGTTTGAACAACTTACCACATAAGCTAGAAAAAGACATTATTCATATTCAGAAGACCTCAACAGACTGGAGTGATAGGCTAAATTAAGCAAGATGGACTGTTTTATGGAAAATTGTAAAATCTACCTATTGGGTTCCATTTCTTTTTCCTTTTCTTTTTTTCACAACATGGAAAGGGAGAAGTAGCGGGCTTAGGGGTTTTCTGTGGCTGAAGTTCAGTGTGAAGCTGTTTTGGGATCCAGCTGTCTACACAAAGTGATCTTAGTCCTCCCTCATAAAGAGAAGTAGGCAAAGTCAGGAGGAAGAAAGTGATGACCACTTAGCTTATGTCCACAGACCACACGCCTACAGTAGGGTGGCCGGCCCTTGACACAGGCTGAGTAAATGCCACACAACTGCTGTACACTGAGCACAGTGTGTTGTCTGAGCTCTTTTTCACACAGTGTTTAAGGAAGCCAGGTGTTTTTGAATAGAGTTGGCATGCAAGGTGTTGGAGTTCAACGGACTGAAGGTCTCTCCCACCGTCTTCATCAAAAGGGGAGACCATGCTTATTCCATAAGGTCTAACCTTTTATTGGAGAAGCTTAACGAACGCCCAATCTGGGGGCTGCTTTGAAGAGCTTCCTCTAAATGGAGACGGCATGCACTCTGATTCTCTCTTTGGGGGAATTTGAACTGGAAAAACGGTTGTGCATCAGGTAGTGCACAGCAGGTCCATAAGTTGAATTGTCCTCTGGGGGAGGCCATGCTGTTACAGGGGCAGGAGAAAGGAATAAGGAAACAGGAACAGGAATGGGGAAGCAGGAATCGTTAGCCAGAGCAGAAACAATAAAGTAGGCAGAGTGAGCTGACGGTCAACCAAGTCCTGTTGCTGAGGAAATGGTGGCTTCTCATGTTGTCCCAGAAGAGATACAGTTGATTTGCCAACTCTGCTTTCCCAGGGAAGCTTCCCAAGGCTTTGACTTGAGGTTCATCTTACATCCACTATTGGAGTACCTCCTACTATTTGAAGTAGTATGAGAGAATACTTGTTCATTGTAAAGAGAGGATACTCAAAGTTTCATGTTGATGAGCTAGAGGTGGTCCCCAGGAAATTGATTATCAGGGCAGAGAAGACTGGAGGCTCTTACACTGAAGAAATGTTCAAAGGAGTGAAGATGTCCATGTGGAACAGTGACTCTCACAGTGGGATCCCCAGACAGCAGTAAGGGTTTCTGGAGTCCATCCACCTTGGACTCACTGGATCAGAAATTCTGAGGGTGAGTCCAGCACTATGTGGTTCCACAAAATCGTCCCATCTGATGCATGCTTAAGTTTAAGAACAACTACCCTAGAGATGATGTGGCAGAATGTGAGTGTGAGGGAAGGCCATTAGTAAGACAGCAGATGATAGAGCGGTTCCCTTTAGGAAGTTACCAGCGTTTGGTCCTGTGAGCCTAGGAATGCTGCAACCTGACACCAAGGAACAGCTGCCCAGTACTGTGAACTGAGTTTTTTGATTAGGACCAAACTTCAATCAACACAGTTGGCACAGCAGAGATCACACAATAGGAAATGATGTGCACAGTAACTTACACTGGCTCAGAACTGTAAGGTGTAATCAAAGAACAATTTGATCACACCATGGCTTCACAACGTGATAATATACATGTCAGGAAACTGCACCCCCCCAAAAATCCACCATTGCACCTTCCAAACGAAGATCCCTGTCTATTGCTGTATGTGTCCCATGGTGCTCTAGCCACTGTCCAGCAGCACGTACCCCTGGTTTATAGTCTTGTCTACAGGATGAATTCCTTCAGGACATGTGGCTCAGCCTACTTCAGCAAGCGCCATCTTTCCATGAACTTGAAGGTCTCAGAGTAGGTATGGTATATGACCAGAAGACAGCACTGTTTTTAGAAGCTGGGAAAAGGGAGACAGAAAGCGTGCTACCCAAGCAGTTATGGGGTGCTTTGAGGAGAGCTCAGGCTGCTGGGAGGGGGCCATGTGTTTCTCTCTGCTTGTTCAAGAATGGGCTCATGACCTCCAGATGCTGTCGAAAACTGTGAAGTTCCTGAGCCTAAGAGACTAAAAGAGGAAGTGTGAAATAGACAACAGGCTTTGCAAATCAGGAACAGGGATTGAGGACGGGCATCAGAGACTTTGTTGCCATGGTAACCTTGGGGTTTCTTGTCAGGCTCCTTCCTGAGTTAGGGGTCAGTCCCGGATCCTACTTTCCATCACGCAATGAAAAACTTCTAGGAGTGAGGTCTTCCTTGTCATTTGCTCATGGGGACCTCTAGATTTAACTCCTCATTAATGTGTCTTCACCAGAGGCAGAGACTCCAACATTGGAGCGACAGGTGCAGGACACGTTAACATCGGTTCAGGCATTTGGGGATGGGAAGCCACCTCCGGACACTGACATCACACATACATGTTTTGTCTCATGGGTATGTGAGTGCATGACTGTGAGCAAGCTGCTTTTTCCCCCCACTAACTCTGAAAAGCAAGCTCGCTCTTAGTTCATGCTGTTATCACTGTTCTTGTCTTGGCATCACAAAGCACTCCCCAAATTCAAGTGAACAGGGTCAGGTACAGTGCACCCACCCTCCTCCTTGGCTCCAGAAACACGGGCAAGGAATCTTATGACTCAGTTTGAACAAGTGTCCTTCCTGGTGCCTATGGGGACGAAATAGCCAAAGCAACTAGTGAGACCAATCCCTGCCCAAGCTCCTTGCCATCAGTGTTTTGAATATCCAAAGAAGGGTTTTCACCTGCTATTTTTCTCTGGCCGTATTCTGATTCCCTCTCTACTTGGCCTGGAATTTTGAAGGATTTTGGTGAAGGAACATCTCTTAGCTGCTCCCTCTCTCTCTCTTGTCATTTATCTCTCTGACCCATGTCTGATTGATAGGGTTCCATAACTCCTCTCTGAAAACTCTCTTTTCATTCTTAGATGGTTTTGAGGAGAACAGAACAGGAGTATAAGGTAAAGGCTGTTTGAATGGATAACTACGGGACTAGTAATCTCAAATTCCCTTTCATTTAACATTCCTGGGGGGGGGGGGCTCTTGCTCTTGGTACCTTCAGATTTTTATCACATTTTTTTGGGGGGGCAGGTTTTCCATGGACTTCCCAAAACTTGGGTGGAAGCTGTCCGTAGAAAGTGGGAAGGGGTGTAAGAGTATAATTCTATTTGCCACAAGAAGCATCATGTAAGGGAAGGCTAAGATGTGCTGAGTTTTCCCACACACATTTGGGCTCTGTTTCCTTCATCCTATGAGGCAGCCGACTCTTGACTCTTGTCCTAGTGTCAGAACAAGTTGGAGAAGTTACAGCGCCCTGGGATGAGCCCTGTATGTTTCCTCCTTTTCTCTTTCAGCCTCTGGTCCCTCCTCCCCCATTTCCTGCCTGGGGTTGGTACAACCAACAGCCAGAGCTCCTGAGCCTTGTTATTTAAAAAAAAAAAAAAAAAAAAAAAATTCAGCCGTTACCATGGTAACCTGCATCCTGCTCCATTTCAACCAGAGATATGAAGAAGCAGCAAAAGAGAAAGTTTAATAAGATTTTTTTTTAAAATAGGAATCTTAGTGACAGTGTCCATCTTTTTGGGAAATAGAAATGTTCCATTTTAGTGGTGTTATCAAATGCTAATCATTTTTTGTCCTGTGACTTTCAGAGGGTCACAGTCATTGCTTGCTTTCTAGGGGCTGTTTCTTCTTCAGAATGGGTTGAAGGCTCTTATTTGGGGCTCAGGGTTTTTGCTTCTTGTTTGTTTTTAGACAGGGTCTCATGGAACCCAGTCTGACTTCAAACTTGCCATGTAGAGGCTGACCTCCTGCTTTTACCTCCCAAGTACCGGGGTTACAGGAGTTCTGGGTGCTGCCACAGCTGGCTTCTGGTCATGTTTTTTAGAAGGAGTTGGGGTGGGACTCAACCTGCGGAGCATTCTTGGCTTTTTTCTACCTCAGTCTCCCTGAAATAAAAATCTTTGCATTATAACAGAATGAAAAAAAATATAGCTGCGGTGTTCTTGAAGATCACTTACTCCACAGTGCCACCCTTGTTTTTTGTTTTTATGTGTCCAGAGACTATCCCCAAGCACCCACACCCAGAGAATGCTTCTGGATCTTCCTCAGGGCAGCACGGTCTCTGCTCTTATCAGTCTCCATGATTTGCTCAGAGCTGGGAGTTCATCAGACCCATGCTGGTTACATTTTGTCATCTTGACAGTAGCTAGAGTCACTTGGGAAGGAAGAGCTCCAGTTGAGTCCAGTTGAGGAGTTTTCTCCATATTGTCCTGTGGACATGACTATGTGGCATTTTTATTGATGTAGAGAGGGCCCAGCCCACTGTGGGTGGTCCCATCCCTAAGCAGGTAATCCTGGGGGGAGGGGGTGTATAGGAAGAGTGGATGAACTTACAGCGTTCCTCCACGGTCCTTGCCTGAGTTCTTGTCTTTGGGTTTCTGCTCTGACTTCCTCCCATGATGGACTGTGACACTGAAGTGTAAGTCAGATAAGCCCTTTCCTCCCCAAGTTGATTTTGGTCATAGTTTTGTCATAGCAACAGAATAAAAACTAGCCCGTGGCCTCTCTGACAGGCACAGGGATAAGCCTATCGTGCAAGGGACACAGTGTAGGTAGTTCTAGACTTTGGTTTGGCAGGACCGAGAGGGTCTTTTTTTTTTGTAGTGAAGATGAAAGCCTAGAGATGCTGGACCATCCCCCCCTCACCCATAAAGAATGAAGCTGTCCATGTTTGGAGCCCACACAGGAGGAAGGAGAATAGAGGGTAAGAGTGGTTCCCATGGTTTGAGATCCTGGGCTAGGTGAATCCTAAACTCAGTTTAGATCTCCACCAGTCTCTCCTTTTAAGCCAGAAGTTGGGTCTTCTGACATATCTCGTCATCTAAGGCTTCTTTGCTAAATGGAAGTGGGGGTAATGGAGGCCAGTGTCAGGGAGGTGCCACCCTACAGCACAAAGTGACATGGCACTGAAGGTCAGGTTTTCCAGGTGCTGGTAAGCTCTCAGTTTGCTTGCCATTCAGGACTTAGGTCTCAGGCAGTAAGCAATGAGCCTGTGTCTGCTGCCTACTACAATGTGTGATTACAGAGAGGACTCCTGCCCAGCTCCATGGTCCTGGGAGCAATTGGGGCGATACTCAAAGAGGTCACCACTCTCTGAAGTTTGTGTGACCTTTGTAGAACACAGGGGAAATCCACACCACAGTTTTGACTCATTCAGCTGTGAAAACCTGAGACGTAGTTTGTCTTCTTTGTCCATTGAAGCCTGTCTAATTCCTCTGTAAACAGACACAACTCATTTGTGAGCCCAATACTTAAGATTTCATTAATTTTATTGAATGGTAGTAACAAGGGCCTCCTAGGTGGTAATCACCACTTTGGGGGGGGGGCAAAGATTTGATAATTGACAAGGTGGCCTCATGGTTCATTCCCTGGGGACTTTATGGTGACCTTGAAAATAATCAGAGAAACACAAAATTAAGAACTGTGGGGGAAAGTCTTGTGCTGGATGCCCACAGAGAGCCAAGACAGGCTCAGGAGCAAACTTCAGCCAGGTGGGGCAGGTTGGGTGTGGTACTGGAGGCAAAGATGGGCAGGGTGGGAGTTTCTAGTGTGTTTCTGTTGCTGTTAGTTTGAATACATTATAACATTGCCCTCTTCTCCTATTTATAAATTATCCTAGTATTCCCTGTACAACTTCCTAGAACCCCCTTATTCTCATCACCCTTGAGTCAGATATGTGCTGTTTTTCAAACTAGAATCCTTGGTATCCAGCTTGAGCTCTGTTCCCAGCTAAAAATCTGATAGCTGTGTTTTTGTGGGTAAGGGTGTGTAGGTTTTTTAAAATTTTAAATCACAATGAGGTTTGTTTTTATAGACAAAGATAAAGGTTGGCTTTACCAGTGTCCCTGCAAAGAAAGCCTTGTCTCCTTTCTGTCTCATGTGCAGTCTGCAGAGAGTGGCTGCAGTACAGTTATTTGCCACTAGAGGGCAGGAGCACCAAGGCAAAGAACTAAAGCCTGCGGCTGAGCTCGTGGGTCGCCAGACAGCAGTGTTTGTGACGATGGGAGTACAGTTCAAGTTCTGAATCCTAGGCTCCGTGTCTCATCTTGGATACACTGCGTACCTACTTGCTCTGATAATTTCATGCAGTTGAGTGCGGTGGCTACAGATATTAGGGCCTGCAAAGAAATTTCACAGGACTTTTGATGTAGGATCCTAGTGCCCACGAAACAAAGCAGAGGTGTCTCAGACAAGAATTAACCTTTCATAGTGCTTAAGAAAGTTCTTGGGAATTGTAAACCTCAGCCTCCACTTCCAGCATAGTGTGTGTGACCTTAGAAGCCTAACGCACCACCTCTCCCTGGGCCTAAATATCGCCATCACAAAAGGCTGAGATGATGTGGAAAGTCCATTCTGATTTCAGGAGGGCAGGCTCCTTCATGCCCACAGCAGTCTCTTTTCCTGACGCTGGCATCTCTAAACTTCTGCAGATGGCTGAACTTTACACAGAGGAACAAAACCTCCGGGAGGAAGTTTGGCAAGAGACTAGAGAGGCACTCGTGGCTCTTGCCACTCACACCGTGCCTGTGGGCACCTTTGGATGGTGGCGAGGTCTGATGGAGGATGTTAGTGAGCATCTGTGACACTTGAGGCTGTCTTGAGATCCACCTTAACACGACCCTTATCCTGAGCCAGAACTGGCTGAACCAGCCCTGGAGTGAGGCAGACACTCAGCTATTCTGGGAGCAAGGAAAGGTCCAGAGCAGTGGCTGTCAGCCTTCCTAATGTTGTGATTCTTTGGGTGACCTCCAACCATAAAATTATTCTTGTTGCTACTTCATAATTCTAATTTTGCTACTGTCATGAAAATTAATGTAAATATCTGATACGTGGGACACCTGATATGCCACCCCTGTGAAAGGATCATGTGACCCACAGGTTGAGAACTGCTGGTCTAGAAGGTTCTTTTCTACCTTGTCATAGATGATATTTATGACAAGACTAATGCCAGGAAAATACCAGGTGGTAGAGGTTCTGCTCAAAGCTATGATTTCTTTTTTTTTCCTAAAAGGAACTCCAATGAGCCTGGGAGCCCAAGCTCCTAAGCAACTCTCTGCACTTCCTGCTGTCCCACACGGGGACAAGATGGTGGACTGGCTCCCTCTTGGTATAGTCAACCATAAAGCACCATGTAGCTAAAAAATCAAAACAACTCAAAGCAAGTAATGTAAAAAAAGAACTTATATAAAAAATCTCGTACAAAGCTTTTAATCCCAGCAATTGGGAGACAGAGGCAGGCAGATCTCTGTGTGGTTTAGGCCAGCTTGTTCTACGTACTGAGTTTCAGGACAGCCAGGCTACACGGTGAGACCATGCCTCAAACAAGCAAACAAACAACAAGAAAAATAACCAACCAGCCAACCAAAGAAAGCAAACAACAAACCAAGAAAGACAGGCAACCGAACAAACAAACAAACAAAAAATCCCAAACTTAAGTAAAGCTTTTTATCTTCAACAGCCTCAGTGTTTGGGAGTCACCTCTGAAGAATGCAGGGGGGTGGTGCTGTCAGTGGGGAGATGAGTCCTTCCTTAGGCTGCTGTCACTCACTTTCTGCTGAATGAGCATTCTTCACGTTTCTCAGCTGCCTGAGTGACAGCGAGTGGGTGCTTCCTGCCCCATTGCCATTTTCACTTAGCAGGATGTTATCAATACCTTCAGTCTCAATTAACAGAGATTAGTGCCATTTTCTCCCTTTAAAAATTACTTCCACGAGAGTAAATCCTTATTGTTGAAGACATTATGCATTTCAGAAACAGAGCCCAAAGACCCCGAAGCTGCAACTACCTGAACGTTCCATCCCTGAGGACTAGCTTTCATCGTTCCAGATGACATCATGTAAGTTTCCAAAGGAGGGAGGTAATCAGTCCTATTCAACTATGACACCAATGAACTGCATCAATGCCCAGCATGGCATGATAATCCTAAGGGTGCAGTAGTGGCACACATATTTGTTAGTAACCATCAGTGTTGGGTTTCAGACCTGGAGACAGGAGACTGAAGTACATATTTACATACCAAAGTGGACCTAGTCTTCAGGTTCTCCCAGCATCCTTCAGTCCCAGCCTGTTACAGGGCATGGCTGACATACCCTGCCCTCTATGCTGAACTTTCCAGCCCAGGGACTGGGCTTCCCCTCCCCCAGAAGCTCTTCCTATATAATCTAGACATTTTGGTCTCCCCCCTCTCTTCCATCTCTCTCTCTGCATCTCTCCCTGCTTGCACTCTTTTTCTCTTTCTCTTCCCCCTCCTCTCTGTTCCATTTCCTATGGCGACTTCCCTGGCCTCTCTCCTTGGGACCAGTGAACTCCCACAAGAGCTGCATCCAATAAACCTACTTTTGTGTACCTTAATCTGGCTTGGATTGGATTATTGCACTGTGGGAGAATGAGAAAGAGCAATTTATCAGTCAAGTCTCTAATTGGACTTGCGGCTTGCTCAACAAGAAGGAAGTCATGCCTGGTACTGGAACCTAGCTGACTGAGCAGTGCTAGTGAAGTCATGGTTATTAGAGAAGAATCTACAACCACAAATTTACTAAGCTAGCATAATCCCTAAAAAAAAAACCCCAACAACAAAAAAACAAAAAACCCTGTAAATGTTTGTCCTTATACCCACAGATAAGTGTAGTCTTTACCCCATCATTAAGGAAACTTCTCTTTGCAAAGGATGGAGGCCATTACAGAAAACCACAACCAATCAAAATGCAGGCTTGTGGACTCCAGTTCCTGCGGATACATTTATGAAATACTTCCACATCCATAACTAAGGGAGCACTGTAGAAGAAGGAGCAGAAAGATTGTAAGAGCCAGAGGGTCAGAGACTTTGCTGTAGGATTGTTTTTCCAAGGAATATCAGAAGATACACTCATAAAGTCTCACCAATATGACTGCCCAAATGTGGGGATGCACAAGGATGGCACCAATAAACATGCTAAATTGGACAGGGGAAAAGCCTATCAGGCCTCAACCCCACTCAAAGAACTATAGCATCTGAATAAAGCTGATAGTGAGAGAGGTGGTCCTCCCCAGGGAAAAAGCACCTTAGTTGGTTGCCCAGTGCCACGCTGTCAGCTCTGTAAACATACATACAAGTAACATTACTCAGACTGACTAAACAGTTTGCATTTAAAAACATATATATATATACTCATATATAGCATATATTATATAATGTACTTTTAAATATTTTATATCTATGTATTTATCTATCATCTATCTATCTATCTATCTATCTATCTATCTATCTATCTATCTCCATGCAATGACAAATAGTGAAAAAGAGGCCATGGATTTGAGGGAGAATGGGGATATGTATATGGGAGGGTTTGGAGGGAGGAATGGGAGGGGAGAAATATTGCAAATACATTTTAATATCAAAACAAAACAAACCATTTAAAAATTACTTCTTGTATTGGAGGGCATCAGCCTGAACTTTTAACAATTGCAGTGTGTCCTGTGATGACCGCTCTCAGGCATGACCAGACTAGGCAGGTTCCTGCTGGCCCATCTATGGCATGGCTTGCAAGTCGCTCTCCTTGACCTTGCCAGGGAGGAATGGCAATGTATTCCAGATTATCTTTTCCAACATTTCCATTGTTCAGCAAAGAGAGATGGTGTCTGAGCTCATGTGAGATCTGCATGAGAACACATGATCTTTTTGGAACTGACCCGCAGCTGGCTGTCTACTCATCATAGAGTGTAGTCACGAAGGGCAGACAAAGGGACTTCACATTTCTATGTACTGGACAATTTACAGAGCATTGGGGAAAAATGTCTCCTGTTCACCATTTTGCATTCTCTACGTCTGTGTTCTATGCTTCATGTGTCCAAAATACTGTCCCCAGATGATTGCTTATATGGCACATTTGGTCTGGTCCTCTTGGCTGAGTCCCCAAGCACTAGTTTAAACTCTCCATATCTTCCTGTCCTGCTCCTGTCCCCTCCTCTGTTTCCCCCCAGGACTGTGTTTCACAAGGGGGATTGCCACATATCAACAACAGCCAAATGTAACCCTGCAGACAGCAAGTAAGAGCCTGTGGTTATATGCTTTGTTGTTTAGCTTATTATCCTCCCAGATCAAACTCCAGAGGAGGCTCACAGATCATCCATGCTGGGCAGGACCAGTGGGGTGTGTGTGTCTGGCAGAGCAAACCAAACAAACGAAAGTGCTCTGAGTCAGCTGTACCCTTTCAGAAGTGCGCAGGGCCTGCACTTCAGATAAACCCTGCAATCCTCAGACTTTGATTTTCAAAGCAATTTGCTGTGTGTCGCATCAATACTGGGAACAGCTGTAATAGTCTGGCAAGCCGGCTGCATGCAGCCAAGTCCAGGGACGTGGAATCAAGGGCAGAGAGAAGCTGGCACACTAAGACTTGTGTTGTCTGTAATGCTCTGCCTCCCTTACAGGGTGATGGGAAACGGAGATATGGTGAGCACAGGAACTTAGGACTCTGGCTTTCCAGGGAATCGGGAATGGCAGTCACAGAGTCTATGAACCGCGGGGATATGTGCTTTTAAGTGACTCATGGGTGAGGTTTGATGCTGTACATTACCTTCTGACTGTGGGGATGCTTAACAAAGAGGGCAGGATGGGATCTCCACGGAGCTACAGGCTTAGCCAAGGCCAAGAGCTGTCATGCTGAAATAGCCATGGTGTCTGAGGCTTTATGGAATACCGATTTTTCCAAAAATTGTATGCAAATGGTCAAGACATAGGATCAAGGGAGGAACTAGTGTTTGGAAAGGCCCTGGGGGTGGGGTGAGGTGGTGATCTTTGTTGAGGGTTTGCAAATTTCAGCTTTCTGAGCACTGATAGCTAGATCTTCCTTATCTTGACAAAAACATACCATTCTGCATTTCTTCTGTGTTTAGATTTCCCTCATGTTTCTCTTGAGGTTCATCTTCTCTGCTGCTACATACATACAACCACTTCTCTTCTCACATTCTTTCCCCGAAGGATACAACCCTAGCCAGCCAATTACTTCAGTTCCTACCTCTGTTTTTCTCTCTCTTGCTTTCATTTGTCTGTCCCTCCCTCCCTCCCTTCCTGCTTCCCTTCCTCCCTCCCTCCCTTCCTGCTTCCCTTCCTCCCTCCCTCCCTTCCTCTATCTCTCTCCCTTTCTTTCTTTCCTGAGATAAGATCTCACTGTGTGATAAGTGGCCTGGAGAACTCACTATGTAAATCGGACTGGCCTTGAACAGTGATCTTTTTGTTTCTGCTTCCCAAGTGCTGTGATTAAAAGGAGTGCACCTTTAATCAGGCCCAACTTCCCCCTCTGTTAGTATGCATCTCATTTTAAAACAAAAGTCACATATATTCCCCCCAGCTCCAGTGAAATACCTGAGTTCACCATTTGGATGTCTTGGAATCAGCTTGTTGAAGTGAGCCTGCAATCAGCCATTCGTGCTCTCTCCTGATGTTTCTCATCTCATTGGACAGCAACCACTATGCAGTTACATAAGCCAGAGATTTTATCGCAAACTGGTACCTCTTTCCCTCCCTAGATTCCATCCATAGTCTTGCCTTGATGTCTTGACTCATACATGTTTTTAACTTGCCCACTTTTTCTTTTTATGACACCAACTCCTTCTGAAATAAATACCATGTCTTGCTCAGACTAACAAACCAACCAAACCCCTAATTCTTTTCCTTGAATTCACTATAGCTTCAAATTAGCCAAAAATACCTTCCTCAAAAAGGGAGTTGAATTCTTCATTCTCTTTCCTCCAGTGCCTCCAATCTGATGTTCGCCTCTTGGTGCCTATGATAGTTGAGGATAGTGAGATTCCAACATTTCTACAATCTCACTTTCAAAGCTGTTTTGCATTTTTCTTCTTTTCCTCCTCCTCCTCCTCCTCCTCCTCCTCCTCCTCCTCCTCCTCCTCCTCTTCTTCTTCTTCTTTTTAGTTAGCTTACTTTTAATGGCTTCATTATGACACACACACACACACACACACACACACACACACACACACACCCTTATACTTTATTCTTATTTGACATCCTTTGTCCCTATCCTCTTGTGAGTGTATCTTGATCTTTTCATTTTTAAGGATCTTATCTGTTTTGTTTTGAAAATAGCATTGGAGAGATGAATTAGCTCTTCCAACACTGGCCAGTTGGATGGAGCAAAAGACCGTCTACTGGCTCCTCAAGCTAACCTTTGGCTGAGACTGATGTTCCTTAGGGACCATTCTTCCTCTAGCCTGGAAGTCTAGATCTGCAGGGTTTAAGTGGAGTTTGTGTAAACATTTCAAAGGGCATTTTACAGAGGATGTGAGGAGAAGGTTCATAGTAATGTCTGTCTTTCTCTGTGGACTGACTCTCTCTTCCTTGGCATCTCTGCGTTGGTCACTTACAGGTTACAGCTCAGCTTTCTGGTCATTAGGGAAAGGTACTGGTTTTGACTTTTCTGGAGAAAAGAATAAAAGTGGGAGGAATGAAGATCTCATTGTTCGATGGATGGCAATGGAAAGCCAATCTACCACGGTGAACGCACTGGGACCGCATTTAGCAAGAACAGGCAAACCCCAGGAATGGAGAACGGAAAGACCAACCAACCAAAGAAAATGACCAGCCAGGGCATCTTTCCAAATCATAGCTCCATAATCACATCTGAGAACACTCATGTAGATCCCTGGATTTTCTTCTGGCATGAATTAAAAGTTTATGCTGTGGAAGATTGCAACTGGACTGACTGAACAGGAAGAATTCTCCTGGAGAAGATCTTTCTCTGTCTACTCCTTAGGCTGGAAAGAAAAGCACAGACATTTCCTTATCATTGGCATGAATATGGCAAACAGCCCATCTATGTGCCCCATAGGGCAGGGGTGGTTAAATAAGGTTTATTCTCCATGGTACCCCTGATTGTTTACATGCTCATGACTGACCTGAACACTGGTATCAGCCGGATTTAAAAGGCAAATATGGTTTTGGTGGGGAACTGTGTGACAAGCGATTGATAATGTCTGCTGTGGTTGGTGAATGAGGCAACAGTGGCGCGAGTGTCCGTCTCAAAGTGTGTTCTGCCACACATGGTGAAACCGGAAGCCTGAGAAGTGTAAGGATAAAGCTTGCTATTCTTATAGTAGCCAGCTCTCAGTGGAATTCATCTGAGTCCTGCAGGTACTGTATTACTCCTTCCTAAGGCTAGTGCCTTCAACATAGGTACATTGAACTAAATCTCACCACTTTGACACTGACAGACAGATACTGAAGCTTCTAGCACATGAAACTGCAGACCTCTTGATGCAGGAAGCAAATAACAAGCATTGACTGCATTAGTGAGTAAATAAGAAGACAGTTGCCTGGCTTGGAGGAATAAGTGATACTAATATACGGTTCCGTGGGGATGAGGTGTGCAGTCAGGGCTGAGCGTAGAGGACTGGGCATGGCAACCTCTTTGTTGGTTTTCCTCTCCCCCTAAGCATGTGTGGAATGAGCCATGACACTATGGGACTTGCTGAAAGACTGCTGCAAGGGATTATGGGGATTATGGATGCCAATCCTTAGCTCTTTAGGGAAAGCAAACATTCTAGGTTGATAAACGGTGCTTAGCCCTATCTCTGTGAATTATAAGAAAACCTTCAACCTTAAAATTGCTCAGAACTAAAAAGCTTTTCAAGTGCTTTCTTTGTGGCGGTGATCCAGCTAGTTGGAGGACTGATGGCTAGTACAGAAGGCCCAGCCAGTCCCTTTTGTATTCCATGTCCTGCATTGAGAAGGCCTTTCTTGTCTTAGGGTTTTTACTTAAGAATCAGGAGGGCCAATGTCTACAAAATTCCCATATTAGTGTTTTATTGCTGTGTAATGACTTATTCTAAAATTTAGTGGCATGATATGGTAATTGTTACCTATTGTAGGTTTCTGTGGGTAAGGAAAGCAGAGCATGAGAAGAGTTTATTTATTCTCTGTCCCTTCATGTGTTGATTTGAGTCTCAGATAGGGTGGTTTGCACTCTGGATGCTGGAATCTTAGACCCATCACATAGGATTCTAGCAGGTTCTGTTGTTGTTGGCAGGAGACCTGGCTCGCTTTGTTGGCGAGAACACTCAAGTGTGGCTTTTCCATGTGTGTGGGCTTCCTCTCTATGTGGTGGGTGGTGTCTAGGGTAAGAGTCAAAGAGGGAGAGCCAGATATATGTGCACATGCATATAGGAGTGTGAGGATGGGCAAATACACATGCACATACACACACATACACACATGCATGTTCACATATACATACACACACAACACACACACACTCACACACACACTCACACACATACATACACATATACATACACACACTCACACACATATACATACACACACTCACACACACACACACAATTGAATTGTCCTTCGTTTATTTAATTGAGGATAGAGCTTGCTTCTGTAGAGTCAGTGCCTCTCCTTAAAGGGTGATAAGGCTGGGAGGACAACTATGAAATTTATGTCTAGGGGAAGGCTGGTTAGTTATTTAGTTAGTTAGTTAGCTAGTTAGTGAAAGGGTCTCATGTAGCTCAGACTGGCCTCAAGCTTACTGTGTACACAAGAATAGCCTCAAATGGATCCTCTTGCCTTCATATCCCAAGCACTGGGATTATGGGTATTATAGTATTTATGCCTGACTTTGTGGAGGGTCTTATAAGATCTCAGAGATAAAATGTTTGTTATGTCACTATTCTCTCATGTTTAAACGTATACCCCTATTCCAGGGAACTCTCTGAGAAGTTGCTTAAAGGAATAAGGTGATTTAAAAATGTGCCGGTAAAAGGTAGTATCTACTTCCTTTCCCATGAGTTTGGGATGGAGTTAACAATTCTCTTCCAATAAATAAAATGGGGAAAAAGTGATGGTGTGACTTTCAGATGTATACTTGGTTATCTTTTTCACCTGCCCCTGACGTGTGTGTGTGTGTGTGTGTGTGTGTGTGTGTGTGTGTGTGTGTTTATGTGTGTATGTGTGTGTTTATGTGTGTATGTGTATGTGGTGTATGTGTGAGTGTTTATGTGTGTATGGTGTATGTGTGCATGTATGTGTGTATGTGTGTGTATGTATGTATGTATGTGTGTTGGCATGATGGCTTTCCTGTCATCCATAGCTCTCCAGAAACACCAGGGACACTGTCTGCCATTATCCTGGAACACTGGGGAGAGTCTTAAAGCTATATTTGTGTTTTCTGGCAGCTGTCAAACAGCACGCACATAAATAAGCCACCCTAATAGTGAAGAGCTGTGTCTGAGAGAGGGTTCTTTGACTGAACTAGTTTCAGTGTAAATTTTATTACTCAAGAGGGCACTTTGGAACTCCCTGCCATTATGGAATAATTGCACTGTAGTTCCTTAGTAATTTTTGCAGCCTTCTTCAGGTAATTAGTGGGATCATGTGAATGGTGTCCCACTAACAAGTGGGGTTTTGAATGTGAGTGGGCAGTCTTTCATTTGGCTGCACAACAAGACAAGGCCTATGAAGGGAAGGAAGGTGGGGACTTCCAGGATAGAGGACCCCAGGAGCCCTCCATAGAGTTAATGGTGATGAAGCCCTCCATAGCTTTTAAAGGCACGCCGAGTCTCTGGCTTCCTCCTTTGCTGTGAATGACTCTCCAACTAGGAAATGCACAGTTCTTTTGCAACAGTGGTTTAGGAACTAAAACAGGACACTGAGATTCCAGAAGCCCAAGAGGCAGAGAGTCTCTGCAGGAAGCATCATTTTGTTTTATTGACAGTGGCATTTCCTAGCAGCTAATGTACCACTGGTACTTTACCAGATGATAGGAATATACCTGCTCGTGTCATGTATTTTGTTGTGGCAATAAGACAAGCAGCTAATAAATCCCTATCTTGTTCATAAATTCTTTAGCTAGTAATAGCACACAGGTGTGAAAAGATCCTAGAGTCTGTGCCCCTCTTTTCTTATAACTGAGGAAACTTAGGCCTGGGGAGGAGAAGAGGCCATAAGCTAGTGACATGGCAGTGAAGTCCAGTCCCTGGCCTGGTTTCGAAGTGGTGGAAGACTGGGTTTCTAGTGGCTTCCTTCAGTCCATCTCTGTGGTTCCACTGCTCAAATCCCCACAGCGAAGTCTAAGCACAGCCTACTGGTAGGCTTTCTTCTGACTGTGCCATCTGCTCTGATCATCTGCTCAGCCAGTTTCCCCGGTGTGGGATAACTCTATCCTCTGGTTTGTCCACTTGCAAGTCAAATGTCACCAGCTGGTGAAAAGCCCTGCCTGCTTGATGGGCAAGCAGCATTTTTACCCTTCAGATATTCCTTGGACTTCTGAGTATTATCTCAGGTACCAATAACTGTCCTCTACATTGGCTCTGTCTCTTCTCCACTGGCCCCTGCCTAACTTGGTGAGTGTATGTCTGGGTCAGACACCTGTGAGTCTTCCCCCTGTCCTGTGAGGACACTGGAGGCTTTCTGTACCAAAGGCACCCTTTCTGAATGGTCCTGAAGTCTCCAGTTCCTCATGAGAAGGAGGTTGCTGAGGGAAGAACCTCACCAACATCATGCTCCATTGCCACTGAGCAGGGTCATGAGCTCCTCACTGTCCCTTTTTACCTGGAGTATCATGAGTATGCTCATGAGTTATGTTACCATTAGTTTCTGGCCTTTCTTCTCATACTAATATTTAAGAAAATATTCCAAAAACATAAAAGCAGATGCTGTTCTATTGGTCCAACATCTCTTTCCTTCCTTGGCTCTGATTCCTAATCTATATTCCTCTGTCCATCCTTACAGAACTAGGGTGTTCATTGGTTCATGTAATCAGCTTTAACCGAGTACTTGCTATGTACCAGGCCTTCTGCTCTGGGCTGACTTTTTTTTTTTTCCTTTTCAGAGTGCACATAATAGACATGCGCATGTCAGGAATACTGGGTGCTCACTATATAGGTGCAGCATTGTCTTTTCCTTTCTGTAGAATATGCATTGTATTTGGGGGTATGAATTTTTCCTTGTGTGTGAGTGAGTGAGAGAGGGGGGATAGTTTCTTGAATGGGTATGGACTATTCACTTTAATCATCAAGGCAGTATCTTTTAATCAAATACAGATATCAATATGGTTAGTCTTTCTAGCCAGCTTGCTCTGGGTCTCCCCATCTCCACTTTCCAAAGCTGGAATTATAGGCAGACTGTCATATCCACCCAGTATTTATGTCTGTTCCTGGGATCCCAACTTTTAGTCCCCATGCTTGGGTGCAATCACTTTAATTGCTGAGCTATCTCTCCAGCTCCTGGGGGTGTAAATTTGGTCACAGTAAAGATTCATGGAATTTCTACAATGAACCAATGTGGTACCCCATCTCCTCCTTATCTAGTGAACATTCAATCCTAAACTGAGAGACATGATAGGAAAGATAGTGCAAACATCAACAGGAAAACCTGCAAAGTTCTGTCCTTTGCCCCATCTGTGTGCCTTGAAGACAGAGTTGCTATGTGGATTGTTGGCCTACGGAGGAGAAGTCAATTCGAGGATGGTGGAATGGAAACAGAATGGGACTTAAATCAACTTCGAGACCAACCGTGAGGCTACCTTCCCCGGGACTCCTCTTGTGGAAAAACAACAGACACAGAGCAATTTAACATGACCTCTCCATCAATCACTTTCCTAACAGATAGCAGCAGGGTGAGTGACAGACAAGGCCCCCATCCCAGTAGAGTTCATATGCACGTCCACAGGTCACAGAGGTGCCGGGGAAGTGTGAACACTCTAGACGCTCAGAAGCCAGCATCCTGATATTCTTATATATTCTTTATGCACTGTGCCTTTGCTTAATTTAATTAAAGCCCATCTCTATCTGCTTTTATTTTAACTTCTAATTTCCCAGTGTAAATATGAGCCAGGAACTGATCAAGAAGGCTGATACTCGGGGCAGGCTGGGCTGGGGTCATGATTGATCAGAGCCTGGAGAGAGTGGCCTGGACCAGTAATGATTTCTGTCTCAGGAGAGGCATGTGATTGAAGCCAGGGAGGAGTGACTTGGGACCTGTGGGCCAAGGGTAGAGGATTTTTCCGGTCCCCTCTTCTGTATATGGCAAAGTCATTACTTTTCTTTGCCTCCAGGGTTGGCAGATCTGTCACCTCCGTCAATGATTGGTTCATAGCTCAGATTTTTCTCTCCTGAAGAAGGAAGTTTGCTGTGGGATCTTGGGCAAGTTCTTAGGCAGGGCTGAGTCTGGATGACATCATAAGGCAGTGAGCTGGTGGGATGCCTAGGGACGAATGCAAGTGGAATGTAAATAAAAGCATTGAGCCAAGACTGAGCCCATGATGTATTGGAGACAAGGGCCCAAGGAATGTAGGGGAGAACTCAGTTCTGCCTCTTTGCCTGATTCTTTGTCCCCAGATTTTTGCCCTTGAGAAATATCCATTGCTAAACAAGAGCCCCACCCTACTCCTAAATGTGGCAGGCACTATTATGTATTTTTACAACATTTAATATTTCTACATTTTCTATGGGGGGCACACAGGTACCTCTCTGTTGCTAGTGGATGTACTTTACTGTGAGGGCCCAAAGAAGATAAAAGGAGAAAACAAGGAGAAGTGAGAGACTACCAGTACATAAGGGGTAACCCAGGAGTCCTCATGTTCTGTATGCACCAACTGATCCCTCTATAGCCTCCTGATAGTATTGGGAGCTATACTGCCAAGCCGTGTTACTGGGCTAAGAGGAATGAGGGTGACCTTTAATTTCTTTTTGTTGTTCTTTGTGTTCTGTAAAGTTTCAACACTAAAGAAAAATTGATAAGAAGAAAAGCAAAGATTTTTGTGTATATAAATATGCGAGAGCTAAGCCCCTGCACTCTGCCTTCTCCCAACCAGTACAACCCAAATTTCTCCTGAAATAGCAGAAGCACAGCACACAGACTCCAGATTAGAAAAGGCCTCTGGGAGAGGATGGTGGGGGCTGTGTGTCACTCAGAGCTACAGAATCACAAAGGGAAGGTGGTAAATTTCATACCCAAATCGTCTGCCTTTGTCTGAGCATTCTCAGTCCTGTCTGTCCTATGCAAAGGGGCCTCTTACAAGATGCATTTTATTTATTTTCTTTTTCCTGAAAATCCCTCTGACATTGAGATTTATCCAGTGGCTCTGGTAATTGGTACAGTTTGCACAGTCATTTGTATGGACGTAATGCACTACAGAGGTAGAGAGAGATGGCTAGTCACGCTGTGCTTGTATCAGGTGAATTTATATTTTATAGTTTTGGTCAGATTGATTTTTTCGTGTATGATGCACCCTGGGGTGTTTTCAGATAGGAAAGCTCTTATACCGTGGGTTGCTTGTTTGCATTAATGGGAAGAAGAAGAAGAAGAAGAAGAAGAAGAAGAAGAAGAAGAAGAAGAAGAAGAAGAAGAAGAAGAAGAAGGAGAAGAAGAAGAAGAAGAAAACCCAATCTCTCTGCTGATATACTCCATCTCCCCTAGAAGTGTTGTATAAAAGGAGATGAAGGGTTTCCAATAGAGGGAGAGGGGCCAGGACCTCAGAGCTAGGGTGAGAAACTGCAAGGGTTGATTTGCACCAGGCACTACTGGCAGGCATGGGTAGAAGTTCTTAAGCCATGGGTAAGTTATGATAAACAAAACTGCTATGATCAAAGACTTTTAAATTCCAGAGTCCAGAGATGAGGAGGCTTTGTGTTCTTGCCTTGAGTTTATTCTGGGGCAGAATGTCCTTTTGGGGCTGGTATTTTACACTGAATGAGTATGTGGTAGGGCTGGAGAGATGGCTAGGGTCACAACAACAACAAAACCCAAAAAACAAAACCATAAGTGTATGTGTTATCTTGGTTATACAAAGAAACAAACAACCCCTCTCCAAAACAAAAAACTGTCTTTTTCTAAACCAAACCAAGTCAACTGGAAACAAACTATAATACTTAGCTTCCTGCTTGAATTGTTTCTAATATCTGAGGCACTTTTAGTATGCCTCCCTTGGAAAATGGTGGGCACAGTAAGTATGTAACATGCATAGCTCTGCGTTACACTTCTGATTCCATGGTAGACAATACTAATAAATCACAGCACTTTTTACTGCTGAAGTAAGATGTTACTATCTGGGATGGTTATTGTGTTGATTATGAACTTTATAGGCTCTACAGTCACCTAGGAGACATACCTTTGGGCATATCTACGAGAGATTATGTAGATTAGGTTAGTCCCTACGTATGCCTATGAAGAATTATCGAGACTAAGTTGATTGAGGTGGGAAGGCCCACCTTAACTGTAGAAAGCACTATTTTCTAGGCTATGGTCTTGAGCTGAATAAAAAGAAGAAAACTCTCTTCTTGACTGTGGATTCCATGCGTCCAGCTCAATCTCCTGCTGCCATGAATTTCCTGCCACGATGGACTGAATCCTCAAACTGTGAACCAAAATAATTCCTTCCTTCCTTCCTTCCTTCCTTCCTTCCTTCCTTCCTTCCTTC
>CAJQZJ010032716.1:1694480-1763600 GCA_907164525.1 Lophiomys imhausi | reverse complement strand
TTCCTTCCTTCCTTCCTTCCTTCCTTCCTTCCTTCCTTCCTTCCTTCCTTCCTTCCTTCCTTCCTTCCTCCCTCCCTTCAAGTTGATTTTGACAGGAAATTTATAGCAGCATATGAGAACTAGCTAATGCAGTAATTAATATTCTCATTCGCATGTTGGGTAGGAACATTCTTTTGGGGTTGCTGACAAGCATAGATAGAATGAGTGTGACCTAATGATTAGCAGACCTCAAAAATGCTTCTACTACTCCACTCTTTCCCTACTAAGCAACCTTGATGCCAGAATTTCTTGGTTTGGGTAATCATAGTTGGCATTGCTAACCATGGCAAATACACAGTACACACTGCCATTCTTATTTCGGCTCCCTTCTACTTTCTCTTCTATAGACATCAAGAATAATTCACAGACCTTTCTGTGCACTCAAAACAGCTTTCCATATAGATGCTGTCAACATATAGGGCTTTGTATGGAATAGCAAAGGTATTTGGGATTCTGGGTTACATAAAGATGAGGCAGGCAAGACTTCTGCCATTAACCTCTGATGAAGGAAGAAAGGTTTTGCACTGAAGACCCTTCACAGCTTGGCCGCAGTTGATTCTGGGTCTGTTTCTAACCCTCAAACTCAGTCAATTTCCTTTTGCTTCCACGTAGCCTTTTCTTGTTTCAGTTTTGCTCACTCAGTTTCTCCTACATGGAACACCAATTCTTTTATTTTTTAAAATTTATTTATTTATTGTTTCAGGTTACATCTCCATCATAGTGTCCTCTTTCCACCCTTCCCAGTCCTGCCCTCCCACCCTCTACCCCCTAATCCTTCCATCCCACTCCTCTGGAGTGGAGTGTCCCTACATAACAGTCCCCTACTCCAGTTTAGCAGTCATATGAGGGCCAAGAGCCTCCTCATACACTGGGGGCCTACAAGGCAGTACCATCAATGAAAAGTGTCTCATTGCCAGAGAGAGAAAACTAAAACAAACAAACAAACAAAAAAAGTCTATGTCCATGTTCCTTTTGGTGCATTGGTTGTAGTATAGATATCCTGTACTATATAGCTAAAATCTGACTATAAGTGAATAGATGGCATGTGCATTTTCTGGTCTGAGTTAGCTCACTCAGGATGAGCTTCTCTAGTTACATCCATTTGGTGGCAAATTAATAATTTCCTTGTTTCTGATAGCTGAGTAATATTCCATTGTGTAGATGTACCACAGTTTTTAAATCCATTCTTCAGTTGAGGAACATCTGGGTTGTTACCAGTTTCTAGCTATTACAAATAAGGCTGCTATGAACATAGATGAGGAAACTTCCTTGTGATTTGGTGAGGAATCATTTGGATGTATACCCAGAAGTAGTATGGCTGGTTCCTGAGGCAGAGCTATTCCAAGTTTTCTAAGATATCGCCAGACTGACCTCCACAAGCCTGCACTCCCACCAGCAATGGAGGAGGGTTCCCCTTTCTCCATACCCTCAACAGCATGTGCTGTCATTTGAGCTTTTGATCTTAGCCATTCTGACAGGTGTGAGATGGAATCTCAGGGTCGTCTTGAGTTACATTTCTCTGATGATTAAGGATTCTGAGCATTTCTCAAGTGTCTCTCAGCCATTAGGGATTCCTCCTTTGTGAATTCTCTGTTTAGCTCTTTTCTCCATTTTTTGATTGGATTGTTTGGTTTCTTGGCATTTAATTTCTTGAGTTCTTTGTAAATTTTTGGATATTAGTCCTCTGTCATATGTGGGGTTGGTGAAGATTTTTTCCCAATCTGTAGGCAGCCTTTTTGTTCCAATGACAGTATCTTTTGCCTTACAGAAGCTTTTTAGTTTCATGAGGTCCCATTTATTGATTGTTGGTCTTAGGTCCTGAGCTGTTGGTGTTCTGTTCAGGAAGTGTCACCTGTGCCAATGAGTTCAAGGGTTTTTCTGACTTTCTCTTCTAGTAGATTTAATGTGTCCGGCCTTATGTTAAGGTCTTTAATCCACTTGGACTTAAGTTTTGTACAAGGTGATAAGTATGGGTCTAATTTCATTCCTTTACATGTGGACATCCAGTTGGACCAGCACCATTTGTTGAAGATACTGTCCTTTTTCCATTGTGTGGTTTTGGCTTCTTTGTCAAAAATTAGGTGGCCATCGGTGTGTGGGTCCATTTCTGGGTCTTCAATTCGATTCCATTGATCCACTGGTCTGTTTCTATACCAATACCATGCTGTTTTTATTACTATTGCTCTGTAGTACAGCTTGAAATCTGGGATGGTAATACCCTCAGATTTTTTTTTTATTGTACAGGATTGATTTAGCTATTCTGGGTTTTTTGTTGTTCCATATGAAATTAAGAGTAGCTTTTTCCAGGTCTAAAAAGAATTGTGTTGGTATTTTGATAGGAATTGCATTGAATCTGTCCATTGCTTTTGGTAGGATGGCCATTTTTATTATGTTGATCCTACCTATCCATGAGCATGGGAAATCTTTCCATCTTCTGATAGCCTCTTCAATTTCTTTCTTCAAGGGCTTGAAGTTCTTGTTGTACAGTTCCTTTACTTGCTTGGTTAGAGTTACCCCCAGGTATTTTATATTGTTTGTGGCTATTGTGAAGGGAGCTGTTTCCCTGATTTCTTTCTCAGCCCATTTATTTGTTGTATAAAGAAGGGCTGCTGATTTTTTTGAATTAATTTTGTATCCAGCCACCTTGCTGAAGGGAACACCCATTCTTTTTTTTTTTTTTTTAAAGATTTATTTATTATGTATACAGTGTTCTGTCTGCAGGTATATCTGCAGGCCAGAAGAGGGCACCAGATTTCATTATGGATGGTTGTGAGCCACCATGGTTTGTTTGTTTTTTTTTTTTTTTCTGGTTTTTCAAGACAGGGTTTCTCTGTGTAGCCCTGGCTGTCCTGGACTCACTTTATAGACCAGGCTGGTCTCGAACTCACAAAGATCCGCCTGCTTCTGCCTCCCAAGTGCTGGGATTAAAGGCCTGCGCCACCACTGCCCAGCTTGGAACACCCATTCTTTAAAAAAAATTTTTTTTATTGATTTATTTTTTCAAGTCCTCTCCTCCCTCCCCTCCAGGTCCCTGCCTCCCACCCTCCTGCTTCCCCACCTCCATCCTCTCCTCCTCGGATGAAGGGAGCCCCCATATATCAAACCCCTCAGTTCATCAGTCACATGAAGGCTAAGAGCTTCCTCTGGTACTGAGGCTTGTTATGGCAGCCCACCTAGGGTATGGTGTTCCACTCACAAGCAACAGGGTCCATGACTCATTGCTGGATGGGGTTTTTTGTAGGGTAGTTATGCTAGATTCCTGTCTGTTTGGGTCTGTGGATTACAGGATAGTTATCTTGTGCTATATGGTTAATATCCAGTTATAAGAGAGTGCACACCACGTGTATCTTTCTGGGTCTGAATTAGGTCATGTAGGATGAGCTTTTCTAGATCCATCCATTTGGTTGTAAATAGCGTGATTTCCTTGTTTCTGATAGCTGAGTAGTATTCCATTGTGTAAATGTACTAGTTTTTTTTTTTATTCCATTTTTGGTTGAAGGACATCTGGTTTGTTTCCAGTTTCTGGCTATTATAAATAAAGCTGTTATGAACATTGTTTAGGCCATGTTCTTATGGTTTGGTAGAGAATCATTTGAATATATGCCCAGGAGTGGTATGGCTGAGTCTTGAGGTAGAGCTATTCCAAATTTTCTAAGATATCACAAGATTGATTTCCAGAGTGGTTGTACAAGTTTGCACTCCCACCAGCAATGGAGGAGTGTTCCTCTTTCTCCATATCCTTGCCAGCATGTGCTATCTCTTGAATTTTTGATTTTAGCCATTCTGACAGGTGTGAGATGGAATCTCAGAGTCATTTTGAGTTGCATTTCCCTGATGACCAAGGATGTTAAGCATTTCTTCAAGTGCCTCTAGGCCTTTAGAGATTCTGGTTTTTTTTTTTTTTGAATTCTTGGCTTAGTTCTGAACCCCATTTTGTTTTGATTGGATTATTTGGTTTCTTGGTGTTTAATTTCTTGAGTTCTTTATATATTTTGGATATTAGCCCTCTGTTGGATGTGGGGTTGGTAAAGATCTTTTACCAATCTGTAGGCTGCCGTTTTGTTCTAATCACGGTGTCCTTTGCCTTTTCAGTTTCATAAGGTCTCATTTATGGATTATTAGTCTTAGATCCTGAGACTTTGGTGTTCTGTTCAGGAAGTTGTCACCTGTGCCAATGAATTCGAGATTTTCCCTCACTGTCTCTTCTATTAGATTTAGTGTGTCTGGTTTTATGTTGAGGTCTTTGATCCACATGGACTTAAGTTTTGTGCAGGGTGATAAATATGGGTCTATTAGCATTCTTCTACATGTTGACATCCAGTTAGACCAGCACCATTTGTTGAAGATGCTTTTCTTTTTTCCATTGTATGGTTTTGGCTTCTTTGTCAAAAATTAAGTGACCCTAGGTGTGTGGGAACACCCATTATTTAAGACTTAACTCAGGGGCTTTCTCTTTTGCTGTTCTTTCTAAATGTTAGCAATGACTTCTGTGAGTCTAAATTTCCACAGTGTCTACAATTTAGTCAACTCTCATGGTCTTGAGTATCTTCTCCTGAAATGCTTGTTCATCTGCAATGGTTCTCTTATCAGAGTACAGACCTTTCCAGAAGGATCGAGGGCTGCATCCTCTTTAGTTTTGAATCTATAGGGCAAGACTCCTTTGTTGGTCCAGAGGTAGTGGTAGATGGTGATGGTAATAGAGTCAGGAATGAAGCTCCATTTCATATGATCTGAGATCTGCTGGAATCCTGGCTCTATTTCTGTCTGAGATCTTTAAAATAAGATCCAAAAGATAGATCAGGATGTCAGGGAAGTGAATGAGACATTGAGAGGCACCTAAAAGTGCAGCTGGGAGGTGCCGACTCTTCCAGCTCCCAGCCTCAGGCTGTGGGGTGTACTGAAGTACATTCACTTTCTTTTGGTAGTCCCTGCCCCAGTAGGAAGTTCTGAAGGCATTCAGTATTCAAACTCTTGGATCCTTGGTCTTGACATTGGGAAGAACTGCATTATAATCAATCAGTTTGTTGTACTGTTAAACTCTGCTTAGTCAGGCATTAGACAGAACAAGCAGAGTTTATTTTGCATATTTAGAATGTTCCTTAGTAAGTATTTAAAAATAAAGCTTCAGAGTTACAGAAAAGTACAAGTTTTATCATTCAAAGCATGGACTAGATAAATAATGGAAATTGCATGTAATACTCAAATATTTACTTTCTGAGTTTCTTCATTGTATTTTAAAATTACATAATGTTTGATCCTAAACAATTTTTTCTTTGCTACAATGCCAGCCTACTTTTATTTCTGTTTTAATAGGGGAATAATAAGTTCATATGATTGGGTTGGGGGTGGTGGCACAAGGGCAACGGAGAAAGGAAGGTGGTGGTCTTTTTTTTAATAATTTATTTTTTATTTCTTCAAGTTCCATCTCAATCACAATCCCCTCCCTACTCCCCCCTCCAGTCCCACCCTTCCACCCTCCTCCCCCTCAACCCCCCCATCCTCTTCCCTTCTTTTTTTTTTTTTAGTTTAAGGTATTTATTTTTCCCCCCAACAGCTCTCCCTTTCAGTCCAAATAATGGTTCTTTTTCTTATAACTATAAATACAATACAAAACAACAGAAATAAATAGGCCACGATTATAAGAGTTATATGGCTTAGCATACATTCCCAATGTCCAGTCCATATGTATTTGGCACCTGACTTTAACATTCTACTATCTAACCATCTCCATGAGTTTAAAGTTCTATATCTAACTCAGCTTTCATACTAACTTGCCTCATAATTTTAAAAATATCTTCTTAGATCCAGAACACCCTCTTGATTCCTAAACAACTCAAAATTTGACTATGAGACTCTAGGTATCTATTCTTCAACCACCTCAGAGACCTGAGAGGGATAAATATATCTGATTATATAGGAAGTGCAGGGCCTGCAGCTTCCAAAACTAAAAAATGACATACCAGTGGCTGCCTGGACAGTTCCCATTTTCTCTCCATACATTACAGCATCAATCTTCAGCCATTTGGCCCCATTTCTCTGACAGACATTGGTTGTAGAGCAGGAATTATGAAGGACTTACCTACCCTGTCTTGGCAGAGCTAGGCTGTCGACTTACCTGCTTCCAAGTTTTGTCCTTTTTGGACAGAAGTCTGTCTACAGTTGAAGCAAGTGGTTTTTCTTGCCAAGAGAATGGCTTACCACCAATTTAATCATCTCCCACTGGAGATTCTTCGATGCTCATTATTAAAGGCTTAGAAATGACAGAAAATTTATTAAGAAGAAAATAAAATCACCTATAACATCATTATCTAGAGATCACAAATATTGTTAACATTTTGCTGTGTTTGCTTTCAGGTGTACTTAAAAAATATTAGGATTCTACCGTTTTATTAACGTTTCAATTGTGGCTGATGCTAGCTTCAGTGGTGAGAGTTCATAGATCAGTTAGGGAATAGGAAAGATTTTGTTGGGAGTTGGGAGTGTTGGGACCACCTACTACATGAGTGGAAATCACAGCCAGAGGCCACAAACAAATGCCCTGGAAGCACTTCTATCCAAGGAAACAATCTTCTAGCTGAATGCTAGGTGAGTTGACATGATCTATTAAGAGAGAGATATATTACTGTGTGTGTGTGTGTGTGTGTGTGTGTGTGTGTGTGTGTGCATGTGGTGGGGGAAGCAGGTAGGCGTGAGGCATGGGCACTCCAGCTTGGATGTGAATCGTTTCCAGCTTTCCCTGACTGTACAGAGTTCCATTGCCTGTCTATTATCCAATCTATGTCACCTTCCTTGTCTCTCACATCAAAACCACCCTGAGTTTGATGCTGGGAGATAGATGAGGTAAAGTGTATGCCTTATAGTATAGGGATCTAAGTTTAATTCCCAGGACAAAGTAATAAGCTGGGTGTGGTGGTACATACTTGTGATCCCAACCCTAGGGGAGGTAGAGTGTCCCTAGGGCTACTTGGAGTTCCAGATCAATGAAAGATCCTATTACAAAAAAAAGTGGATGGTGACTGACAACACCAAAGGTAGTCAGAGACCTTTGGACTCTGTTACAGTGCTTGTACACACACACACACACACACACACACACACACACACACACACACACACAGAAAAAAACAACAAAAACCCCAAACACAAACCATTCTGACCCCATCACATGTTGTCTATATAGTTCAAGCCTGTAGCAATGCAACTGGCCACTGTTGTTGGAGTCAGGCAGAGACTCAAAGGCTGATGAAGAGGCCAAAGCTTCGGAATGGAGGAAGGGAAAGGCTTCCAGTGAACTCTGGCTGGATGCATACTCACTGGGAGCAGCACTCTGAAATGATTGGCTGAAGTTGCTAATTCAGCTCTCCCTCTTGGTTCTAAGGTATACCTGGCAGTTTACCAGTCCTGTGCATCCTGTTGTGGTGCATTGTCACAAGGCTTTTTATTTGCCTCCCTGGCCAGTTCACTTCTCTAGCTGTCTTGGTTGTCTATAGACTATACATTAGAATTCTATGTTTCATATGGGCTTTATTTGCATATTCAGTCTCTCACACTGCATTTGAAGTTTCATAGTGACCTTTAGTGAACACAGGTACCAATATGATCTTGAAGTGGCTGCTATTATAGTTATTCCCATTTTACCTGCAGAGATCTGAAGATCAGTGAGAATATATGTCAGCAAGGATCTCACAGCAAGAAGAGTCTGGCAGTTGCATTCTAGAAATCACTACCTTATACTGCCTCGCTCAGCTACTTAGAGACAGAGACCACCCAGTCTTTGCCCATATGTTAAAAGATAAGAACTTAAAAATGGTACTTCACTATGCAGTGTTTGTTTGTTATCCCTGGGAGATCTGTTCTTTTCTGAAGGGAGATGGAGGAGGAGTGGGTCTGGGGGAGACAGGAGGTGGTAGTGGGGACTGGGAGGAGTGGAGAGAGGGAAAAGTGTGGTAGGGATGTAATGTATGAAAGAAGATTAAAAAAAAAAAAACACTCTTCTCTACCAGTCAAATTTGCCCCTGCTGAGTCTCTTCCTGAGGAAGTTGGTCCCTTCTGTAAGACTTAACCCATTTAAAAAAGTCTCAGAGAAACTTGAATCCATTTGATTCTGTTCATCTCATGTTCCCTTTAAATTCTCAAATGGGTAGAGACAGATAGAGGATAGAGTCTTGGAGAGGGGAACAGATGGTGCCAGGACATCCTTGGATACCTGCTCAAGAGTCAGGCTGCCCCAGGTGACAACTTCCTGAACAGAACACCAATAGCTCAGGCTCTAAGACCAACAATCAATAAATGGGAGGTCATGAAACTGAAAAGCTTCTGTAAGGCAAAAGACACTGTCATTCGAACAAGACAGCAACCTACAGATTGGGAAAAGATCTTTACCAATCCCACATCTGACAGAGGGTTAATATGCAAAATTTATAAAGAAATCAAGAAATTAAACACCAAGAAATCAAATAATCCAATCAAAAAATGGGAAACAGAGATAGACCAAGAATTCACAAAAGAGGAATCTCTAATGGATGAGAGACACTTGAAGAAATGTTCAACATCCTTAATCATCAGAGAAATGTTATTCAAGATGACTCTGAGATTCCATCTCACACCTATCAGAATGGGTAAGATCAAAAATTCAAATGACAGCACATGCTGGCAAGGTTGTGAAGAAAGGGGAACACTCCTCCATTGCTGGTGGGAGTGCAAACTTGTACAACCACTATGGAAATAAGTCTGGTGATATCTTAGAAAATTTGGAATAGTTCTACCTCAAGATCCAGCCATACCACTTCTGGGTATCCACCCAAATGATTCCTTACCAAACCATAAGGACATTTCCTTATCCATGTTCATAGCAGCCTTATTTGTAATAGCTAGAAACTGGAAACAACCCAGATGTCCCTCAACCGAAGAATGGATTAAAAAACTGTGGTACATCTACACAATGGAATATTACTCAGCTATCAGAAACAAGGAAATCATGCAATTTGCAGCCAAATGGATAGAACTAGAAAAGCTCATCCTGAGTGAGCTAACCCAGACTCAGAAAGATACACATGACATCTATTCACTTGTAATTGGATTTTAGCCATATAATACAAGATAACTATTCTACAACCAACACACCAAAAGGAACAGGAACATAGACTTTGTTACCTTTTAGTGAGACACTTTGCCCTAGTGGAGCTGCCATGTAGGTTCCCAGTGTATGAGGAGGCTCTTGGCCCTCATATGACTGCTGAACTGGGGTGGGGGACTGTTATGTAGGGACACACTCTACTCCAGAGGAGTGGGATGGAAGGGATAGGGGGTAGAAGGTGGGAGGTTGGGACTGGGAGGGGTGGAAAGAGGACACTGTGACGGAGATATAACCTGAAGTAATAAATAAGTATTAAAAAAAAAAAAAGAGGCTGCCCGGGCCTGGTTGGTAGCTGCCCTGCTTTGTATGCTGAAGACCTTGGGCTGATTTCTCAGTCACCTCAGTGTAGATTTCCACTGCCTCCTCAGTATGCCTAATAATGTTAAATACCACCTAGTCTGTGAGCAGGGTGATTCTGGGGCAGATGGTAAGTGCTCTATGTAAATTAGAATGCAAATTCCTTCCAAGTCCCCCCCCACCCCCACCCCGTGGCTTTGGTAATATGCAAAGGGGGAATTTGAATTGCTGAAAGTTTGAGCTGGAAAAATCATGCATAGTGCCCCTTTTCAAACATTGTCTCAGGGAAAGCAAAGACTTAAACTTGATAAAAAGTGGCCTTCTTCATTCCCTCCCACCTCTGTACATACTTGCCAGCCCACATTGTTCACTCAGATTGTCCAAATGATCACGGCAGAAAACGACTGAGTATTATTATTTTTTACTGATTCAGTCGAACAATTGCTCTTTGTGAATCCAAATAAACACACAATACATTAAGGGCTTCAAATCCTATTTTATTTCTCTTCTCTGGATCACCATTCTTGGAATCAGTAGACACTGGATGAATAGGCTGTGGAGGAGCAGCGTGGGGATGCCTAGCCTTTTGTTGGCTGAAATAATAGCATATCAAGAGGCTTATCCGTCTTGGGTGGAAAGTACAATGGAATATTTTAATAGTCAATTTAACAAAAGAAAAGAGATTCACATCCCCGACTCAGTTCATTTTCTGTCTCTATGGCATCATCCCGTAATCAGAGAAGCTAGAGAATTCTGCACAAAGGTGGCAGAACAGCAGCTTAGTGGTACTGTGGAGGCTGGACCTCCTGAGTGGCCAGAGAAAGATGTTCTCATGCATCCCGCTGGATGGTAGGGATGAGGGTGCTCAGCAGAGAGAAAGGGGAGGGGTGAGTTTTCCTGATGACTTGGGGACAGAAGCAAAGTTGATGGCTGAGGTTGGCCTCAGGGCTTGAGGTCTGAAGACTGAGGAAAAGGTGTGAAGGAAGCATCTGAGGGAAGAGGATGCGAAGGACTCACATTAGGATCTACTTGAGGTTGTGGTCGAGACTGCAATGACTGGATTGGCCTTGTTTGTACTTCTCCTCAGCCACTTACAGCTCTTGGTACATCTGCAGAACAAAGGGAGTTTTGGTTTTAACTAAAAAAGGTGTGGGTTAGCCAGGCAAATCAGACAAGGCAGGAAGTAAGTGAGAGGGAACAATGACAAGAAGGGGCCAGGGAATCTGAACCATGCTAGGACAGCTAATGAGGACATGATGTCAGTGGAAGATGAGATACAATAAAGAGGAGCAGGATCCAGGGATCATAATTCCCTGTGGGGTTGAAGAATCACAGGAAGATGTTTGAAATTGAGATTTTCGAGGACCTACTGTGACTGCAAAAGACAAATTCTGGGGTGAAGCCATGGGAATGAGTGGTTGAACAGGGATGAAGGATAAGCTTATTGGAGATAAGACAGGGACTAGAATGAGTGGGTTACTGGAAGAGTCATCAAAACAGTTCTTGAAGTCACTAACAAGACAAAAGTGGACTGGAAACAGTGATGGAGAACCAAGAACTGACTGTTCTAGGATGGAAGGTTCAACTTTGGGATTGTAGTGAAGAGGATGGTGGCTTGTGCAGGTGGACATCAGGAGACTCAAAGGTGCAGAAGGGGAAGGAGAAGGATACTAGGCCATCTCTCGAGCTGGTCAGACTAGAGAGAACACAGCCTTCACTTGAAGGATCTTCTCAGGGGAGCATTGGGTTTCTTCAGGGTCCATATCCTCACAACTAGTGTTCTCCAATAGAGGCATCCTCATATCCTCCTAGGGGCCTACCGTGTTGCTGGTCTCCAGCCTGTCTCAGAGATACCATCCTTGGTTTCCTATCTTTCTCCCCTCCCTCTTGCCTCCCACCACTGCTCTCCCTACATTGATCCCCCCTTTCTCCTCTCTCCCTCTCCTACCCAGTTGCCTCCCTTCATCCACTTCCACTGTCTGTTCCATTGCCCCTTCTGAGTGCCATTCTCCTTTGGGTCCTCTTAGTTGCTTAGCTTCTTTGGGTCTGTGGATTGTTGTATGATTACTCTGTACTATATGGCTAGTATACACTTATGAGTGAGTACATACCAAGTGTATCTTTCTGGATCTGGGTTACTTCACTCAGGATGAGCTTTTCTAGTTCCATCCATTTGCCTGTGAAATTCATGCTTTCCTTGTTTTTAATAGCTGAGTAGTATTCCATAGATATCTTTATTTATTCTTCAGTTGAGGGATATCTAGGTTGTTGTTTCCAGTTTCTGGCTATTATGAACGAAACTGCTATGAAGATAGTTGAGCAAATATCCTTGCAGTATGGCAGGCATCTTTTGGGTGTGTGCCCAGTAGTGGTATAGCTGGATCTTTAGGTAGGACTATTCCCAATTTTCTGAAATATTGCCAGATTGATTTCCAAAGTGGTTGCATAATTTTGCACTCCTACTGGTGATAGAGGAGCGTTCAGAAAGGGGAGTTCTTACACAATGTTGGTAAAATGTAAATTCATCCAGCCTCTGAGAAGAACCATGTGGTATTTCCTCAACAAACTAAAATTAGATCCACCATCTGACTCTATCCTATTTCTGATATAAACATAAAGAAAGTGATGTCAGCATGTCAAAAAGTCACCTGGCTAGTCACAATAGATGTGCAACTGACCTAGATATCAATCCAAGGACAAATGAGTAAGAATACATTACTAATAAACAATGGAAGATTGTTCAGCTATTATACTTTGGAAAATCTTAGAAAGTAGACAGAGGGAGTATCAGGCAGTGAGATAGGAAATAGGAATGTTTCTGTGTTCAATAGCACAGTGGAATGACAGCAGTTCACAATAACTTCTTATATATCTGATGAACAGTTAGAATAAAAAATATCAAAGCCGGAGCCAGTCATAGTGGCTGTAATCCCAGCACTCGGGAGGCAGAGGCAGGTGGATCTCTGTGAGTTCAAGGCCAGCCTGGTCTACAAAGTAAGTCCAGGGCAGTCAAGGATATACAGAGAAACCCTGTCTCAAAAAACCTAAAAAAACCAAAAAACAAAACAAAACAAAACAAACAAACAAAAAACCCCACAAAGCCTTGAAACATAAAATGAGATGGAAGCATTAATGATCCTGGTTTGATCTGTATATAATGTATATGTGTATTAAATTATCCCAGCGTACTCTATGTTCACTTGCTTAGAGCCTGCCCAGGTCTGACCTCCTCCAAAGTTCATAGGTTAGAAATTTAACCTCAGTGCAGTCGTCTTAAGAGGTGAGACTTTTAGGCATTATGAGATTATGAGGGATAAAGATATACCAGAAATTGAGGGAATGCCCAGTCAATGATGGGTCCAACCTGAGACCTACCCCATGGAAGAGAGCCAATCCCCATCACTACTAATGATACTCTGCCTCTCTTACAGACAGGAGCATAGCATAACTGTCCTCTGACAACCTCCATCCTGCAGAGAATCCAAATAGAGTCCAAGACTCACTACCAAACATTATGGAAGAGCTTGGGGTGTCTGGTGGAAGAATTGGGGGGCAGGATAGAATGACACGGTGGACAAAAACTCCACAAGAAGACCAACTGAGACAACTAACTTAGGCCCATGGGGGCTCAGAAAGACTGAAGCACCAATCAAAGAGCATAGATGAACTGGACCTAGGCCCCCTAAACATATGTAACCAATGGGCGTCTTGGTCATCATGTGGATCCCCTAGCAAGCAGAGCAGGAGCTGTCCCTGACATAGGTTCTGATACCTGCTTTTTGACCTCTTACCCCTAACGGGACTTCGGGGGATTGGCCTCAATGGAAGAGGATGCACTCAGTCCTGATGTGACTCCACGTGCTAGAGTAGGAGAGTATGGGTGCTTCACTTTTCTGAGGAGAAGGGGAGGGGGGATAGGAGAGATGGGGGCAGGAGGGTGGGACCCAGAGGAGGGGGAGGGTTGGGCTATGATCAGGATGTAAAATGAATAAAAATCAACTCTCAGAGTTACATTTGTTGTGGTTGTGCTGAGAACACAAGCAATTCTGAAAATAAAAACCAAAACATCTGTAATGTGTAATGTGATAGTCACTTGAAATTGAGATTTACTATCACATATTTTGAAACGATGAGCTTTTGTTTAAGAATAACATTATGCATAAACTATCCAAGGAAGTGAATAAAAAAGTTGGTCTTTTCTTACCATGGAACTTATCTTGTTAGGAAAAGGCAGAGATCCTATAGTTGAAGTTGCCTGGAATACTTAAATTGGTGATTTTTATTTTCAATGTTTCCTTTATCCACCATGGTCTAGTTAGTAAACCAATAGTATATATTTAATGCAAGTAACTGTAAGAGTTATCTGTGTAGTATAACAAAATATTCTAAGACTGTAGCTTAAAACAACAACCTTTCATTATGACTTACGTGTTGTGGGACCCTAGTGTCCCTTCAGTTATAAAAATAAAGACACTGAGACCTTTTAATATTTCAAAGCTTAGGCCTTAGCTGAGCAGACTCTCAACTAGCTCGCCTAAGTTAGCTTGGTGACCTAATCCCATCCAGTCACATGACTAACTATACCTTCCAGGCCTGTAGTCAAGTCTGTCTCCTCGCATGTCTCCTGAAGAAATTGCCTTCCTCTTTTGCCTTCCCAGAGTTCCTTTCTCCTTACCAGGAAGTCCTGCCTTCCACTTCTGGCCCAGCTAATTGGCCATCAGATTTTTATTAAAGCAGATCAGAGAATGCCTTAGGTAGGCAAGGAAGGACAGGGATGCAACTTCACACAGTTTACTCCAACACTTGTGAGTTCTCCAGTCAGAAGGTTTTTCCTCCTGGTCTTGACTGGACCCTCTCATGTGTCTATGCTTGATGGCAGGCCATCTAGATGGCTTTGATTCTGAAGCCTGGGTGATTATCCACAATTTGCTTTTTCTGATAATAGCTCTCATCTTCCAGTAGGCAAGCCGGGGCTTATTCATTTGTCAGGTAGGTCAGTAGGTTTCCAAAGCAAGAATAGAAACATGAAGTGTATTTAGATTTAGAATCAGAACTCATGTAATACTGTGCTTGTTATAGCTTATGAGCTATGCAAAGTAGTAAGGCCAATCCATGCTCAAAACATAGAGAAATGGACTCCATCTTTCATATTACATCCTTTCTAGGATCCATCTATTTCTGTAGAAATAGATAAATTAATTGTGACCACTTTCTACTGGTATAGTAGACCCTGATCCACAACTTCATTTTTCCATGGTTTCAGAAGCCTTTGATCAACAGTGATCTAGAATTACTAAATGGAAAATTACAGAAGTAAAAGGTTTTAAAAAATTTTACAGCATTCTAAGTAGCATGATGCAATCTTGCACAATCTCACCCCATCATCCTCTCTGTTGTTAGGCTAACCATCATGGCATAGCTGTGTTTGGGCTCAGTTACCCTGGTTTCATGTTCCCAGCCTTAAAGCACAAGAGTAGAGATGCTTGCAGTTCAGACAGGCTCAGAAGAAGCTGTAACATGCTTCCTTTATGTGGAAAATAGAATTTTTAATAAGGAATGAACAAAAAAAGAGAGGAAAAAATACAATGAGGGGTTGCTAGAGTCAAAAGTGCACTATATCAGAAACATGGGTAAACACATTTGTGTCTTTCAACAATGTCAAAATTCATTGACTATCAAAGTCACAGGGTACAGTGGTTTTGTTGAAAGCAACCTGCCAAGTAGTTGCAACTCCTTGGACAGCTGACAGACGCAAACACAGCTTCGTTTATTCCAATCTTAATTGCTGATATTAACTGAGACACAGTGAACTTGACATCTATTTACTTATGTATTTATGTTACATAATGTAAGGGATAAAGATGTCTCAACAGAGTAAAGGAGATACATAGAGGCCTAGCTTAGAGGCAGAAGTAACGAGTTCAGGATGCAGGGAAAGTCCTTGTGGGAACAAGATAATAAATCCTGTTGGGCTTTTTTTTGAAGTACCTGTGGCAGATCAATGCACAGGGTCACAGGTTCTAGCTGAGCCACAGATTCAAGTCAAACTGGGATTGGGCGTAGTACAGGTGAAAGGACCAGACAAATAAAAGGGCTGATGAATATATGACAAGTCTAGATGGATGAATAGGCAGATGATGGAAGACAGACAAGATGGACAAATGGGCAGATGGGTGGATAACAACCTGAGTAGTTTGTATTGACAGTGGGGACCAAGAACTGAAGCCCCTAGGACAAGTGGGAATTTTCTGCCTATCAGTCATCTGACCACACAGTGGTTGGTCAGATGACAGGTTGGTGGTGCCTGTCATTATCATAGTGTTAGATGTCCTTCTCTTTAGGGGTTCAGATGAAGGTGTTGTATCCTTCCTCAGACTGGTGTGCTTGGTAAGTTCTTGGACCTGGTTTTCCTGATGATTTACTCTGATAAATTGTAGGGATACATGCCGCTCACATTTAGAAATGGTTATCAGTCTTTGTCTCGTGGGTAGTGCTGGAAGGCAGTGCTAAGTGTCCATAAGGTACACAGTCATCTTGCCTCTACCTATGCACTCAAAATGGAGTCAAACACATTTCTAAGATGCAATTTCTCAGGGCAAGGCACAGCCAGAGAAGCCACTGTTTCACACAGTAAGGACTAATTGAGAATAGGGCAGAGCCTGATTGCAACATCTAAAATCTACAGTAAGAACTAGTGAAATGTTATAGATAAAACTTTTTCTGGTGAAATGTGATAAATAAAATGAATGTGCATTAGTTTTGCTATATGTTTGAAGATGTTCAAGTTACAGACACAGTGAGTGATGAGTGCTTTGTTGAGACAGAAAAGCTATCAAAATTTGTGGGTGGATGATATTAACAGAAAATATGGTCCATCTTATGGCAATGTATTGCACCAGAAGACATCAAGCCTATTTGAAGACTTCAGCAGGGAATCCTCTGCTATGAAGGACACTGGCTATTCACATGCCAAACAGATGATCACTTGAGAAGGGCTGGGAAGATAGCTCAGTGGATAAAAAGCTTACCACACAAGCATGAGGACCTGTCTTTATTCCTACCACCCATGTAATATCTGTATGGCATATCTCCAGCACAAAGTCTCTCTGTTTTGTTGGCCAGCCAGATTAGTCAAAATGGTGAGTCCCAAGTTCAGTGAGGAGAGACCCTGTCTCAGAAAATAAGGTGGGGAGTGATAGGGGAAGACACACAAGGTCAAACTCTAGTCTGTGCACATAAACACTCACAGGCACACACATGTATGAGTCATGCACATGCATATATACACTCTTCCACACATATATTAATTGAGAAATTAAAAAAATATAAAACCTATTGGCGACATTGCCTTCTGCTGGGAAAGATGCTGCTACCTCATTCTCAATAGAAGTAAAGTTGATGAAGAAGAAGCATATCATTCAAAGAAAGCCCTTGAAGGGACTAGAGAGATAGCTCAGTGGTTAAGAGCATTGGCTGCTCTGCCAGGAGACCTGAGTTTGTAGGGTCTCTGTAACTCCAGTCCCAGAGGATCAGATGCCTTTTTCTGGCTTTCCTGGGTACCAGGCACACGTGTGATGCACAGATACACATGTAGGCAAAATACCTGTACACATAAAATACATACATAAATAAAAAATATTTAAAAACTAAGCCCTTTGGCCAGTTGTGCATGCCTTTAATCCTAGCACTTTGGAGGAAGAGGCAGGTGGGTGGATCTCTGTGAATTTGAGGCCAACCTGGTCTACAAAGCAAGTCCAGGACAGCCAGGGCTATTACACATATTCTACTGAGAAATCCTGTCTTGAAACCACCCCCCCCCCAAAAAAAAATCCTTCAATTAGTTACTGGTTATTTGAGACAGGATTTCCCTCTGTAGCCCTGGTTGTCCTAGAACTCACTATGTAGACCAGACTGCCCTTGAACTCAGAGATCTGTTTCCCTCTGCCTCTTGAGTGCTGGAATTAATGGCATATGCTACTACTGACTGGCAATTACGGGTTAATCTTATCCTGCGTCTAATTTATAAATTAAACTTTGTTATAGGTATGCACACAGGAAGAAACATAGCATGTATGGTGGTTAGACATGTTTACTGTTCCAGGTATTCTCTGGGGTAAGAGGGAACTATCATCTATCCTAGTGATAGAAGGGTTAAGGATGGAGGAATAGAAGAATCCCTGTGCCTAAGGACAGGTAAGAAAGGAGGGTCTAATTAATAGAGATAAAGCTGTTGATCAGGAGTCTATGTATTGGCGCCTTGGAGAACAATGTCTCCGTTGTCCCTGGATTGCTGAAGAGACCACATATCTATAGACACTATCTATAGACTTTCTCTTTCATTATTGTGATGATTCATGTTGGCCGAATGGAACTGAAAGCCTTAGCATGGGAATTAGGGAAACCCAGCCCAGAGGCTTCCAGATGTGGCAGACAGCACAGGTGCAGAAGTGCGAGAATAAAACCCCTGTGGGGTTCTTCGTAGAGGTTTGAGACCCATGGCTGTAACGTGTTGTGACTCTGGGAGAGTGGTGGAATGTAAGTCCCTTTCCAAAGGCACACATTGACTGAGTCAGCTCAATTCCTAAGTTCCCAGGAAGTTACCCTTGCTTCCTTTAGCCATTGTCTTGGCTGGGGATAGAGTCATGGGCTAGATACATAGTCTGAATGGGCAAGAAAATCAGATTCTACTCACCGCCCAGTCTTTCGAAGGAAGTCTTTATGGGAAAGCAAAATGAAAGTGTTCATGCTACCTCTCTCGTTCAGGGAGCGATCTTAGCCATCACCTCCAAGAGTGCTTGTGTGCAAGTGTGCGTGGGTAGTGTGTAGAGAGATAGACAGACAAGCACAGACTATTAATTAAGTGGAACTGGTTAAGCAAACATCTGCCAAAAATCTGAAAGAAAGTTACAGCTTCAGATTCTTTAATGAGAAGAAGAGTACAGATATTAGAGAAACTTAGTGTTCTCCATTACTAGCCACCAGAGGTGGGGAGGTGGCGGGGAGCAGGAGGTAGGATAGTAAAGTAGCCAAGGATGAGGTCGAGAAGGGTTTATAAGAATTCTGCTCCGGATGTCTCAGACGCTAAATTATTGATCCTGAGGGCTGATCTGGTGGGCCTGTGTGTTTTAAATATGTATTACTTTCCTGTAAGAACTATTTCACACTGGTAAATTGTATTGAGAATTAATCATTGCCTGGAAGAGGCTGGCAAATGTAAAACAAAAACAAACAGAAAAGACCCAGCAAACACCATGGTCATGTCATCTCAGGTCTTTTTTTTTTTTTTCCTTTATTTTTTATTTCTTCAAGTTACATCTCAATCGCAGTCCCCTCCCTACTCCCCCTCCAGTCCCACCCTCCCACCCTCAACCCCCCCATCCTCTTCCCTTTTTTTTTTTCCTTTAAGTTTAAGGTATATCTTATTTCCCCCTACAGTTTCTCCTTTCAGTCCAACAAATGGCTCTTTCTCTTATAATAATAAATACAATACAGTACAACAGAGGTAATTAGGCCACAGTTTTGAGGGTTATATGGCTTAACGTACATTCCCAATGACCAGTCCATATGTATTTGGTACCTGACTTTAACATTCTACTATCTAAACATCTCCATGAGTTTAAAGTTCTATATCTGACTCAACATTCATACTAATTGCAACACAATTTTAAAAGTATCTTCTTAGATGTATAACACTCTCTTGACTCCTAAACAACTCAAAATTTAATTATGAGACTTTATCTATCTGTTCTTCAATCACCTCAGAGACCTGAGAGGGATAAATATATCTGATTTTATAGGAAGTACAGGGTCTGCAGCTTCCCAAACTAAGAAATGACATACCAGTGGCTGCCTGGACAGTTCCCATTTTCTCTCCATACATTACAGCATCGCTTTTCAGTTGTTTGGCCCCGCTTCTCTGACAGACATTGATCCTGAGTGAACTAACCCAGACTCAGAAGGACACATATGGCATCTATTCACTTATAGTAGGATTTTAGCTATATAGTAGAAGGTATCAATACTACAACTAACACACCAAAGGGAACTTGGACATAGACTTCTTATTTTTAATTTTTATTTGTTTTTTATATATTAGTTATATTTTTTCTATTTTTTAGTCTTTTTTATCTATTGTATGCTTATTGATTTGTTTGTTTAGTAGTTCTCTCTCCCAGGCAATGAGACACTTTTCACTGATGGTACTGCTTCCTAGATCCCCAATGAATGAAGAGGCTCTTGGCCCTCATACGACCTCTCAACTGAGATGAGGGACTGTTATATAAGGACACCCCACCCCAGAGAAATGGAATGGAAGGGTTAGGAGGTAAAGAAAAAAAATGAAATGTGATGTTTTGGCCTTTTACTACTAACTGTCATGAACTGTTTAGGATAATTAAGAAATGCAAACTAATGGTTATGCAAGCCAGTCATTCTGTTAGGTACTATGACAGCTTATTGTAGTTACTTGCTAAGCTAATCAGAATTAAACCTGCTAAGAGACAAGAAACATCTGCTTACCCTAATATAAGAGATAGATAGGGCCTCTTCAAAAACCTCAAGAGACCTGCAGAATATGGCATTCAAAGATGTTTTCATAACTTTAGATTTTTTTTATATCAAGACATATCAACTCCTGACAGCACCCCCTATTCTCCTCCAAGTAGAAGATGAGCATCGAAGAATCTCCAGTGGGAGATGATTGAATTAGTCGCAAGCCTATCTCTTGGTAGGAAAAGCCCCTTGCCCCAACTGTAGACAGAATTCTGTCCAAAAAGGACAAAACCTGGAAGCAGGTAAGTCGACAGCCTAGCTCTGCCAAGACAGGGTAGGTAAGTCCTTCATAACCCCTGCTCTACAATCAATGTCTGTCATCTCAGGTCTTTAAGGAACATTAGTGCATATAATGAAAGCTGGCCTCAGAAAGCTGGAAGTGGTGAGTCTGCGGCCACATGGCTAATTGAAGACAAAGTCAAGACAAAAATTAAAAATACATGATTTTTAGTTCAGTGGGTTTGTAATCTGACCCCTAAACTCAGTCAAAGTTTGTGGCTTATGTTTTCACAGAGACTTAGTCTTTATTGATGCCATGGGAATCACCCGTGGATACTTTCCCAAATAGATGAGCCTAGATCTAGTCCAGAATCCAAGAGGCAGTGCTTTGGGGGCAAGGGTACAATGGCTTGGGGGGTGCTTATGCGAAAATTACACCAAAGCACACAACAAAACAGTTTTGTTGCCTCAGTCTGATGCTGGATTTCTGAAGAAGCAGCAGCTCTGCTGGCTTTGGCATCTTCCAGATATGTCTGTCCACTTGTCTCTGTCAGAGCATAGTGCTTGCCTGGGGGGGCTCACGTGAAAGACCTTGCATGAGAGATTTCTACAGGCTTATGCTTTGTACCAAGGATACATGTTAAACTCATGATGAAGGGGCTAGCCACCACTAGGATGTCTCCTTTTAGTTTCTGCAGTCTGTAAATTTGTGGGATGATATCCACTTAAGGTCACCAGGCACCTGGCTGCAGGAGCTTGTGTAGTAGTAGTGAGTATAAGCTGTGGTCAGGGAGGGGAGACAGTTTGCTCTAAGGGCAAGTGACTCCAAAGAGAGTTCTTGGCCAGTGCTGTGTCTGTAGATGCTGGGATGCTCCCTGGCTTGTGTCAGGTGTTCAGTTAATACCTGTAAGCTGAATAAATGAAGAATGCTTTATGGATGTCAAGTGTGAAAACTTTATAGTTAACATATCTGGGATCACTAAGATTTCCCTTTCTAGAAGGTAGGAACTGAGTGTAGCAGGGATTCATACGGGAGCACTCCACCAGGCCTAATATGTGATGATAAATCATTACCTTCCTAGTGTTCGGAATCAATTTCACACCTCATTCGTTATCATGTACAGAGTGTGTGAGAAAGTTCCTCATCATGGTAATACATCAGCTCTCAAAGATCAAAATTGCCCGAAGACCAGAAAAGAGAACATGGTTATAGTCCATTGTGCTTAATCAGCTACCCAGACTTTGATGGATCTCAGAAGATACTTACATTTAAATCTTGACATCTAGAATGTCTCAAGGAGAGCAGGCAGTTTATAGCCATCGTAGGAACGGTTTTAACAGAGTCATTTCTGATTATTATTCGTAGTCAGAGTCATGTGTCTCTTTGTAGAAATATTGCAAGAAAAGTCAGGGGAGGGCTGGGGATAAAAGCCTACCTAGAATAATGAAAGTACTAGGTTATCCAAATTCTCAATGTGTCTACGACAGATATTAGTAATAGAACAATCTATGCTCTTGTTCAGCCTGGATGCAGCATTATTGCTTCTTAATCCAAGGCTCTAAGTCATCACTACTGGCTCACCTAAGCTGGTATGTTGAGGGGAAAGTCTTTGACCATTGCTGATCTACAGTATGTCTTTGATTATCATTTCTCTGGAAAGGAAATATGAGCAGGTAATAAGACAAGAAAGAAAAAGCAAATGAAGTACTGTGGACAGATATTGCTTCTGGGCAGAAAACTATTCAAAAGTCATGGGTTTGAGACTGTTTTCATCAATGGCAGTGTTTCACTAACTGAGCTTTATTATTATTATTATTTTTAATCAGCTTGGTTTTAATGCACGTATTTGTACTCAGGACTTCCTGATCCTCTGGATCTGAAGCTGCATTCGAACATAGTCCTCATGTATCTCAGTAACTGTGAAGTTGGACCCACTGGCCCAGGGAGACCTGGACTCTATTCTGAGCTCTGCCATGTGCTTGTGGTGTGAACTTGGTGTCTTGGTTACTTTTTTATTTCTGCGACACCATGGCCAAGACGACTTAAAAGAAAGCCTTTAATTGGGGGCTTGCTTATTGAAGGGGCTGATAGATTAATATAAGTTAGATTTAGTGAATATATAGGTTTCTGATACAGTCTCTTAATTCGGGGCATGAAGATCAACTGCTGTGAGCAATTAGCTTATCAGCTTATGGATGAAGTCAGGTGAAATGAGGGGAGTCTCTTTGGACTGAAAAACAAGGTTGAAGCCAGGTGAAAGAAGGAAAGACTTTATGACCTGGCATTGCTTTCAACTGCTAAGTGGGCAGAGCCCAAATTAAGCTGAAGCAGGTGGAACAAGGAGTGATCCTATTTAAGGACAAGTGGATGACGCCAGAGGGGCGCGTGCGTGCTAAGGGCCCCCGATATGAGAGAGCTCCGAGAGTCCTGCTGGAGAAAGTTCTGGTAGACCAATGGCCAGATCTCCCTGAGGCAGAAGGAAGCTGGTGAGCAGAGAAAGCCTCGGCAAGACAGCAAAAGGCCAAGGACTAAACCCTGTGGCTCAGCTTTTGCCTAGAGGGGTTTGACCTGTCCGAACAGTGGCCTGAACGGAACTGTGGCCAGCTTTAAAGACTGAGGCAGAACGGCAGAGTTGCTGATACGAAGGAAGTAAGGTGGCCTACAGACGCTGAGGTCTCCCAGAGAGAAGAAAGCCTCAAGCCTTATTTAAAATGAGACTCTTAATCTCAGGGTCGTGGGTTCGTGCCCCATGTTGGGCGCCACCTGAAACCGAACTTTTAAATTATTATTTAACTCTTATTTATTACTAAATTCACTTATAACAAACACCAACAATTTCTTAACTATTAATCCTATAAATTCCTACAACCCCTTTAACCTATCCACTAAACCTATTGATAATCATAACAACTACTTTCATACCCTTTTAGAATGATACAGTCGTCAGGAAACCAGTCTCGGGGGTAGACTCTTTAACGCACTTAGCAGTCCTTTTTCTGGAATAGCTCAGACGCAGGTTCGTCAGGGTAAATTGGCTATCGAAGTCTCACTTTAAATAAGGCTTGAGGCTTTCTTCTCTCTGGGAGACCTCAGCGTCTGTAGGCCACCTTACTTCCTTCGTATCAGCAACTCTGCCGTTCTGCCTCAGTCTTTAAAGCTGGCCACAGTTCCGTTCAGGCCACTGTTCGGACAGGTCAAACCCCTCTAGGCAAAAGCTGAGCCACAGGGTTTAGTCCTTGGCCTTTTGCTGTCTTGCCGAGGCTTTCTCTGCTCACCAGCTTCCTTCTGCCTCAGGGAGATCTGGCCATTGGTCTACCAGAACTTTCTCCAGCAGGACTCTCGGAGCTCTCTCATATCGGGGGCCCTTAGCACGCACGCGCCCCTCTGGCGTCATCCACTTGTCCTTAAATAGGATCACTCCTTGTTCCACCTGCTTCAGCTTAATTTGGGCTCTGCCCACTTAGCAGTTGAAAGCAATGCCAGGTCATAAAGTCTTTCCTTCTTTCACCTGGCTTCAACCTTGTTTTTCAGTCCAAAGAGACTCCCCTCAGCTTATAGTTTCAGAGGCTGAGTCCATGACATCACGGCTGAAAGATAGATGGTGGCAGGCAGGTAGAGTTTATGTACAGATCTGAAAATAGGAGGCAGAGAGTGTTATTTATTTATTTTTAAAAAGGAAGAGGGGAGGCCGCCCTCCGGTGTTGACCGGGAGTCGGGGGAGGGGCTTCTGGTTTCAGCGGTGGGTAAGACAGGCAGGCAGGCGTGGGGGGGGGGGGGGTGAAGGGATGGGCGCTGGTGTTCGCCCTGAGGTGGGTGAGAGAGCCTGGGTATTGTGCTGGAGAGTGCTCTGGCAGGTGGGTGGTGATGAGGTTCACATCAGGGGAGCGGAAGGAGGGTGGTGGTTGTGGTGGTGGTGGTGGTGGTGGTGGTGGGAGTGGTGTCTCCTTGCTGCGGTGTCTGCCAGCAAAACCTGTGACTTTGCCTGCCTAGGTCAGGAGGCCCGGGATTCCCTAAAGGCTAAAACTCCTTCAGGCAAAATCATGACCTGAGGCTGCTATTTCAAAAGCCTTTATTAAAACGTACTTTTAAAAGTTCATGGTTCTCTGAGATCTATATGTGGGTGCCCTTGAGATGGGTCATTTCCTCTCTGCATCTCCTTCTGTCCACCCACCAGCCTGTGCTCTCTCTTTTTAAGTGGGCCAGCTTCTTTTGCATTCTGACGTGTGGAGAAAGATAAGAGGCCTGTCTACAGTGATTTCTCCTGTAGCCAGAGCATAGGTTGTTTATATGGCTGAGGGCTTGTAAAAACCCAGGGAGAGAACAATTCTCACCAGCTTGCCAACATTGGGGCTAGGATCTTGTTCAACCTTCTACCTGCTTGTTAGCCTCTATGGGGCATTGTTTACCAGCTTAGCTGCATGGCACATAAGAGATCCACAAATGCCCAAGGAAGGAGAGAGAGAGAGAGAGAGAGAGAGAGAGAGAGAGAGAGAGAGAGAGGCTTTGAAAACTTAAAGCCCTCCCTCAATGACAACATATTATTTCACAAGGCTGTACCTCTTCCAACATGGCCAGTCCTTCCTAAACAGTCCACCAACTGGGAACCAAATACTTAAATTTAGGTATATCCCTACCTGGGCCTCAGTTTCCCTATCTTATGGAGCAGCAAATCATCATCAGCTGTCTCCCTCACAGGGAAATCCTGAGTGTCCTCCAAGACAAAGATACCCATGAGTTTTTGGAAAGAGGAGGATGCCCAAAACATGGAGCACAGAGCTAAGTAAGCACTTGTTACAGTTTGCACCAAGTGGGAGAATTGGGATACTGCATAGAGCTAAGTAAGCACTTGTTACAGTTTGCACCAAGTGGGAGAACTGGGATACTTTTCGTGAGGTGTCAGTGGCCTACCAAAAAACTAGAAAAGCAAAAACACTCTTCCAAAGAGGCCACAGCAGCAGTTATCAACCATGGCTCAAAAAAATTGGGGATGGTTGAGAACTATTTTCCCCAGAGTCTTATTCAAGATGAAGTTAAGTGAGAAGTGTGGCTTACATAGACTCCCAGATAATTTGTTTTGGTTTTTGTCCTCCCCCCTCCCCCATTGGCTGACCTCTTTTTCTTTCAAGTTTAATTCACAGTTCAGTGTTTCCCAAATTCATTTTGCTTTATTTTTATTAATAAGTTATACTTTGATAATTTTGTGTATATATTATAAATAATTCATATATACATTTATAATGCATATATTTACATATAATGCCCTCCGATTACTTTCACTTCCTACCTTCTCTTATCTCCTTTCCAGTCCTATCAAACCTAACAGGAGATTACTCATTTTCTTTTTAAGTTACTTGGGTTCATGTCCATTGCTGGCAAAACCAGAAACCCTTCTTCACACACACCTTCTCATTAAGCAGGTCAACTTGCAAAGCTAGGGAGCTGTGGATGTGGTGCACCTCAGGACCCTGAGTGACCAGCATGCTAGAACACAGTAGACATGAGCATTTCGATTAACAATTAAATTGAGGGCTTCCTATGGGCTAATTGTAACAGGAAGAGACCAAAGCTAGGTCTTCTCAAAGTAAAGAGAGAATAAGCATCAGGTTCCTGGCTTTTATATATGGATACTCTGTGAATGATTCCGGGAGGTCATCTTTGAAAGGTAGGTAAAGCTTAGATGAGTTCACAGGACACACACACCTTTGTAAAGAAAGAATGAAATATGAGTTAAAACACAGCTGTGTTCATTCATAAATGCTTTGTGCTATAACACCAGGTTTACTATGTGGCTACTACTTGACTAAAAATGGAGTTACAGACAGACACACCCATTACAAGTTGAAAAAAAAAATCACAAGTGTAAAATGCTATCAATATTACAATCAAACCGTGCGGCTTAACAACACAGCTCAGGAAGAGTCAGTTGTTTATGGTGATTGAGTGGTTATGTTGTGGCTGGCAGCTGCCCAGCATATTAAAATAGCCCATGTGGCTTATCAGTAGTCTGAGAAAGGTTGAAAACTCCAAATATGGCATCTAATGAATTCAAATACTCTTTGAACCATTATACAGTTGAATCATCATATGTAGACTATGGATAATAATCATAGAGACAATATGAAGAGAAAAACTGATTTACCAAGTAGTCACTGCTGTGGTCATCACCCCACCCTTCTCACCCTTCCCACACTGTTTTGCACCCAAATATGTTAAAGTAACTCTTATTCTCCTGGTTAATTTTCATCTGAAAGGCTTATTGTCTCCATCTGGTAACCTAGGCCTAGTCCTGGAAGCTTCTAGCTTTTGTACCATCTTATCTAGGCCTAGAATGTTTTCAGCCTCTGAGACTTCCGGCTGAATAAGCAAGCTCACCCTTTCCACCTCTTTCAGAACTCTTGCTGGCTGGTTCAACTCAGCTGTTGTGCCTCAAACTCCTCTTCAAACTGAAGGATTCAATCTGGCTTCTTTCTCAGCTTCTGACTTGCTCTGTTTGGCCTCATACCAACTCTGGCAATCTTTTCTCATTTTCTGGCTCCTTCTCCTCCTTTTGATCTTTCTGTCTTCACCGGTGTCTAGCTTGTTCTCTCTTAAACATGTCTCTGTAAAACTCTCCCAGTAAAACTGCATCCTCTCATTCTCTGCACTGCTCTCCTTTTTTCCTTTCTTCACACTTCTCGTGAGAGTTGGGCATATCGTATTCTTCTTCTGATTCATCATTTTGCCACTCAATTGGACGTCACTTTCAAACATGGGTGCTTCCTTCTGCAAACTAACTTTACCTTCGTTGTTTGGGGTTAAAGGTGAGTGAGTACTAAGGGTGTGCCGTGTTCCAGGCAGAATAGCCATGTTGCTGGATTAAAATCACTCTCCACCAGAAGTCAGGCCCGTAGGGTAGAGTGGATGTGTGTGACTAGGCTCCTTACAGTCTGCCAGTGGCATCAACATCTTATTGGCACCTGTGATATTGTGGGAACTTTGAGTGCCACTGTAGAGCAGTTGAATCAGAAGCTCTGGGTGTGGGGACCATAGTCTTCAACAGCCCTTAGGTGATGAGAAAAGTAAGTTTATGATAGTGTGTTCCTTCCTCTGTAGCTTCTAGATGAAGCATAGGCAGACAGAGGGGTTAAGAGAGTGAATTGTTTATTATTTCAGGAACCAACTTTTTGTTTGTTTCTATGTGCTGCTGTTCTTTAATCTCTATTTCAATAATTCCCACCATGATCTCCATTATCTTTTTACTGCCTACTAGGATTGGGTTGGGTTGTTGTTATTTAGGAACTTGAGGTATTTTATTAAGTGATTTGCCTGATTCCTTTCTCTCTCTCTTTTTACTATAATTAGTCATAAGTATGTACTTTCTTCTTAGAATTGGCTTAGCAGTATCCCAATGGTTTCAATGAGTTATATATTTATTTTTATTTGGTTACAGGATACTTTTATTTTCTTCCCTGATTTCTTCAGTGCCCCAATCTTCATTCAAGATTGATCCAGTTTCTGTATTTGTGTAGCTTTTTCTTGCCATTGATTTCTAGTTTTATTGCATTATGAACTTGAGATTATTTAAATTATTCTGTATTTTCCAAGACCTGATCTGTGGGTTATTTTTAGAGATGGTTCCATGAGCTATTGAAAAGAAATGTATATCCTTTTACAGTTGAATGGAATATTCTATAAATATGTGTTAACTCCATTTGATTGGTGGTATAGTTAATATTATTTTATGTGTGTGAATTTTTTGCCTGAATGTATCTCTGTGCACCATGTGTGTTCCTGGTGCCTATGGAAGCTAGAAGAAGGTGATGGAATCCCCTGGAAATTGAGGTATAGACAGTTGTGAATTGCCATGTGGGTGCTGGAAAATCAAACCCAGGTCCTCTGAAGAGAAGCTGGTGCTCTTAACTGCTGATATATCTCCCTAGTCCCTATGGTGTAGTTTAATTCTGGGATTTCTTTGTTTTTAGTTTGTATAACGTATCTAGGGATGGAGTGGAATAGTGAACTCACCTATTATTATTATATCAGGACCTATATGACATTTTATTTTCATTAATGCTTGTTTTATGAAACTGGAAACCACAATGTTTGGTCCTTAATATGAAATTGTTTTTTTTCCTCCCTCAAAAGCCCATCTATCTATCTATCTATCTATCTATCTATCTATCTATCATCTATCTATCATCTATTTATGTGTGTGTGTATGTGTGCACACATATACTCATGCATGTATATGCCATGATGCCAACTTTCAGGGCCACTTTTAGGAGTCAGTTCTCTCTTACAATATGTGGGTCCTGGGACTGAACTCAGGTCAACAGGTTTGGAGTTAAGTGTCTTCCCCTGGGCCAACTCACCAGCGCTACAATCCTACAACCCACTTAAACTCTCCTTTGTTCACCATTTCTCTTGCCTGTGCTCTTGTGACTGAAATTGTTTTTTTTCCCTGTACATTTTTGATGTAGACAGTCTCCGTTCGTTCCCTCTGCTTAGTATTTGAAACAGTATCTTCTGCAGTGTTGGCTTGGTGGTCATGAGCTGCCTTGGTCTGTGCTAAGATTGTGGGTGGGGGAGGAGACTTTCTCTAGTTCTTGCTAGGGTAAGTGAGCTTGGAAATAGGTACAGGATTTCAACTTGTGGGATGCTGGAGAGATATTCTCTTCCTGGTGAGTTATTTGTCAGCTCAGGGCTTCTGGATGTTCCAAGGAAGCAATTACAAATCCCCAAGCCAGGAAGGTACAGGATACCAAGAGTTGTAATAGCTTGGGTTTAGGGAGCTGGGTGAGACTCAAGGTACATTCTTCCTTTGAAACACAAAGGCCACTCTTACTTTGATTATCCAGCTTCCTAAACTGGATTTAAAGGCTATAAGGACAGCGGAATTCTCCTGTAGTTACAGCTGCCAGTCATTGCAGTTACTTTTCACGTTTCTTCCTCAATTCTTCACCCCTCACAGGGTTGAAATCACAAGTTGCAATTTCTCCAGGGCTGCTTTCCTTCTTGCTGTCTGAGGTTCTAATGATTTCCCGACTCATTCCCAGATTTTTCTTTTTCTCACTGTCGTCAAAAACCGTTTTTTTTTTTTTTTTTTTTTTTCCTTTGTTGGCTTGGTTCTTTTCTGTGGCAGATATAGATACACAGGGCACTTCTATTCAGCCACGTTGATGGCTCTCCTCCAGGCTGTCAGCCTCCTGGACCTGTCAGCCTGGACCAAGGGACCTTGATCTGGCCAAGAAAATGTGCTGCAGTTTATTGTTGATTTGTCCTGTTTTTTCCTGTCATCCACACACTCTGCAGTTCCACAGCCCTCAGCCCCACCTCTAGATGATGTCTCTGCTGGAATTCCACACTCATTTGCTGCATCTAGGGCACTCTGGTATGTCTTTGGCCACTCATGATAAACTGCTAAAGCTGTTTTCAAGTAAACATGGTGGGTCCCTTTCACCTTCCTGGTTTTTAGCTCTTCACCAGTTCCACAGCTATAGCCGATTTTAGAAACTAGCTTCTAACATCTGTGCTTCTCAGATTAAGATGGAAAAAAAAATCTACATAATGTAAGGAGACCTACGATGTGAAGCTGTAGGAGGAGATTGACTTAGGGTGTTTTGAGGAAGGGGACCTGACCCTCCATTCTGATTTCGTCTTCCCAGTGGTTTTGAGGAACACATTTTAAGCATACCAACTGGTTTTGTTAACTCTCATTTTGGAGATGAGCAGAATCCTGTAGGAGACAGAGTAACTTGCTCGAGGTTATCTACTGGATTAGTTCACCATTTGAACCAAGGCTTCTTCAGCTTTACCACTTTCTGAGATCCACAAATAAGAAAGAACTATGGGGGCCGTCAAATGAGCGATCGAAGAGAGGCTTTCTCCTGTTAACCCGTCATCCCTTCAAAGCCTCAAAGCCCATCAATAGGTCCCTATGGAAATCATCAATAACATTTTGCCCCAGAAATGCCTCCTTCCTGCCCCAATATAAATGCCTTGCTGGCTTGTTAATTTTAGTTTGAAAATCACAGACCTAGTGACAACCACTAACGTGCAGGGCTCCTCTGCTGTTCAATAAATGCTAATAAATGGCAATCTGCAATCTTAACAATTGGTGCTGCCTGAACCCAAATGCAAGGGCAAAGATTACTTTGGTCTGAATTGGATTTGAAAAGGCTGAAAGAAGAGGCTTTGAGTGCACAGTGGAAATGCCAGTTGAATATTAATTACAGTCATGCTGCCGGCTTGTGGAAGGTGTAGTGAGTGGTTCAACGCAGAGCCGAGAGGGACTAGCAAATGCAGACAGAACACTTGTGGAATCCAAGAGCATGGCTTCAAACAGAGTCTTGGGAGCCTGGGGGTCGCTTTCTATAGCTCTCCAGGTGTTTGGAGAGGCTTTTCTGCTTTTCTAATTTGTTCATTTTATTTACTCTTCAGAATCATCACAGTGATTCAGCCAGGAGCTGTCTTACAGGCAGGTTTTAATTAGTGGCCTGGGAATTAAAAAAGTAGCAGGGAGGTACATAGAGGTTCCAGAAGCTGCATGCCCCACTAATTATTTCCCACATCCCAAGAATGGAACGCACATTCCTCTAGTGATACCAACACACAGTTACGACCAGGCTGCCTTGCACAGTTGTCCCCCATACCCCAGCATTAGCCAAGTGTTCGATGTGAAGGGTAGAGATTGGCTTATGAACATACTGAGATGATTTCCATATATTAGCACCCCTGGCAATCTTTTAAATTATGAATACTAAATTATGTCCTACAGATCTAGCTGCCCAATAGATGTATGACTAATTGCCTCTTTCCATTTGAACCAGGAGCCTCCTGGTGGGCTGTATGTTTTGGTGCAATTATATCGGCCTCAGGCCAGAGCTGGGCCATTTCAGCCACCTGAAGAGTGTGCTAATTGTCCTGAAGTATACTTCCTGGTGTGTGCCTCATTGTTGTAGTGGTTTTAATGGGAATTTCTAATTAAAAATAAGAAGAGAGTCAGGGTTGGATGCCTTTCTCCTGCATTATGGTTCACGCAGAGCCTCCTCGAGCATGCCCATGTAAGCAAGCCCATGAGGGGAGCCAGCTGGGGCAGAGATTAACACATGTCTGGTTTGTCTAGTATGCACAGCTTGGGCTGTTGGAGCTCTCATTAGAGCTGGGCCAATGTCAACATGTCTTCCCACCTGCCACTTCTTCTCCCAGGCTCTGTGTCAGTGTCTGGAGTGTGTACCAGCAGGGACTCTGGGAAGAAACAAGGCAGGGGTTTTAATCAGCTGGGGTTTCAGATACCTGGAGGGAGTTCAGGACACAACATTGTTCTAGAAAATCATATGCACACTCCACTGCTTCCAAAAGATGAGCTTCCCTGGTGGTTCAGTAAGTGGTCTGTGAGCCCTACTGGATCAGAGTATTGGCTCTGTTCTTATTAACAGTGCATCCTTGGAAAAGCCACTTAACTCCTTTGAGCCTTGGTGTACTTCCTTGTAAAGTGAGGATAAATAACAGTAGGAACTCTGATGGCATATCGGTGGATATGCAATACAGACATTTCTGTATTGCACATGGTGGGTCCCACTTCTTCTCCATGCCCGAAAACCCACCTCCTACTCCCCTGTCTATAGTCTAATAACACAGAGGACAGGAGGAGAATGAGAACAAGTTAGTCCTTTATGGCCAAGGCCATTAGTCAAAAGAAAAGACTAGAAAGAAAGGGCAACAAAAGAGAAAATGGCTTTCCCTGGGGACAAGGCTCAGTCCATTTGTGCAAGATGACCTAGAGAAGTTTTTGAGAGAAAAGCATTTTTAAGAGGTGTACTGGAGAGGAGGGAGAGGAAGCAGAGAAAGTACAAGGAAGAAGAGTTAAAAGAGTGAAAATTTGAGAGTGCCCACTGTGGCTTGGGTGCTTTGAATACATAGACTTCAAGGAACTAATGATTGCCCCCAAAATTTGACCATTGGATCATTATCTGGTCTTTGTATATGGAGAGAAAAAGAGACAAGGCCAAGTCAGGGTAAATACATCTCCAACTTCTGTCTTCTGAATGTGTGTTTAGGACTAGATATGATGCCCCCCCCCCCACGAGGCATAGCTGACTAGCAAAGGTCTGTGTTGGGGTCCAGAAGAGGTGTGCAAAAGCTTTAAGAATAATGAGGGTATATAGTAAAGAAGCTGTGTGCAGGTCTGAATTCCAAATGGGGCGTTGAACAGTTGCTCTGGGTAGAGGCCATGAGGGGAGCAGTGGAGGCACAGGAATTGGAAGGTACAAAGTGTGCTCAGAATACTGAGAAGTAGTCTATTATAGTTCCCAACAGCCTAGGCTCCAAGCACGGCAAAGTCAGGCAAAGTCAGATGATGAAGGGCCAAATGAACACCTAGCATAGGAACTGCAAATGTAAACGGAGCGCTGGTGACTACCTTCTTATTTCCATTAAGAGTTATCTTAATATCCTTCAAGTTTATTTCCTACCACCTACTTACTCCTCCCTCCTCCGATCTATATTTACAATTTGCTAATGCTCAGCTGGTCAGCAGGTTTTCGGTTGACCTCCTAGTGTCTTTAATTTTCCTTACAAAGAGTTAGCTCCATCTTGCTTCTAACACTACCATTAAAAAAATAAATAGATTTCTTAGTGACATCTCTTGGATGGAAGTTTCAAGGGCTTCGAGGAATGACTTCCTAAATGTTCTCATGGATGGGAAGGCTGAGTTCAGGAAAATCACAGGCTTGGAGACCTTCAGACCAACCTCCTTACTTTAAACAGGTAAGAAAGAAAAGCTTTACAATAAGAAATTTGCAAGAATGAGAAATGATCCCCTGATTCTTAGATCCAACTGGAGTTTTGTAAAACTTTCTTCTGGAAGGAGGGTGGCTTAATATTTTATGTTGTTAGACTCTGAAGTTGAGCAATACAGGGTTGACTCAACTCAGCCATATACTTGCCTGAAAAGAAGTGAAAGTCCACTCACTGTGTGTCCTGTTGTATCAGAGATAGCCTTGGATGTAGGCAGTCCCATCCGTGGAGTCTCCTGGATGAGGGTGTCTATCTCCCTATCTGCATTTGCCCCCTTGAGAACTCTCAGTCCTACTTCTTTGGGATAAAGCAACTAAGGGCTGTTGCAAAGGATGGCTTGCTGAGGTGGGAGTCTCTCATTGTTAGGTCACGGTGTTCTGAAGATGGTGGTCTGAGTGATGTCTTCTGACTGTCTTGGCCCAACTAACCGATAGTAGTCCAGGAGGGTGGTATAAAATCTTGCTTTGGACGGCTTCAGTGAGCCACTGTGGGGAAAGCACATGGCGTAGTTGTGAGGATCAGAGGCAACTCTTCTGCATCCTCTTTGGGACTTTGTTCCTTCTCTTTAAAAGGAGGTCGGCTTGGCTAGCATCCGAGTGATTGTCCTGTTGCCCAGGACTCTTGACTTCCCACCTTGAATGTCTTGCATAAATGATAGAACAAAGTACATGTTTATTCTTACATACTTGTCTCATACATTCAGTTAAAGGACAAGTGTGTGTGTGTGTGTGTCTGTGTGTGTCTGTGTGTGTGTCTGTCTGTCTCTCTCTGTGTGTGTGTGTGTGTGTGTGTGTGTGTGTGTGTGTGAATTTCTTCTAAAGGCAGGAATTGGGACTCAACAGCAGCACTCTATGAGGCTTTTTTCATTTCTGCCTTTGCAAGCAGGACCAAAAAAAAAAAAAAAAAAAAAAAGTTGAAGGAAACCTTCTGCTGGTACAGCCCCTCTCCCCCCAGCCAGGCAATTTCTCTGCAAACAGGGTAGCATAAGGGATTCTAGAAGGACCCTGTGTTAGTTATCTTTCTGTTTGTGTGATAAAATACTCTGACCAAGGCAATTTATAGAAGAAAGAGTTTGTTTGGGCTAATGGTTCCAGAGGGAAGTGCTCATTGTGGTAGAGAGGCATGTAGCAGGCAAGCATTGTGGGTGGAACAAGGAGCTCATCTTCATCCTCAATTGCAGGCACAAAGGACATTGAATGAACTGATAGTGGGCTGGGCTATGAACTCGCAAAGTCCACCCTCAATGAATACTTCCTCCAGCAAGTCCACACCCTCTCAATCAGTGCCACCAACTGGGGACCAAGTGTTCAAATACATGAACCTGTGAGGGACTATTCTTAGTCAAAGCACCACAGACCCCATGGTCAGACAGATTTCTCTTCCCTCATCTGTCATGTAGTTTCATATTTTATCATTCTACCCATTTGGTGTAACAGTCTTTTTTTTTTTTCTGTGCATTGGTGTTTTGCATGCATTCATGTGTGTGTGTGTGAGGGTGTCTTATAACATGCAAACAGGTATGGAAGGCATTGGTATTTTCTCTCTTTGGCCGATGAAATGGTCAAAGATGAATGTCCAGAGAGCACAATTCTGATCTTAGCTTTGCTTACACATTGTCGAATGACCCTGGACACAGCTACTTACCTCTACTTACCACTTAGGTTTCATCATCCACACTTAATAGCAACTTTTCATCTATGGGAATACGCAGGTTAGCTGCAGCAGAAATGGCTATTGACCCTAAAGAAAAACATTTTCCATTACCTGTCCAATATCTGTGCAAAATTGGGCCCCTTAACATTATGAGTCAGAGGAGCTCAAAAGGTTTGTGGTGGTTTGAATAAGAATGGCCCCCATTGGCTCATATTTTTGAAGGCTTAGTTATCAGGGAATGGCACTATTTGAAAGGATTAGGAGGTGTGGCCTTGTTGGAGGAAGTGTGTCAGTGGGGTGAGCTTTGAGGTTTCAAAAGCCCATACCACACCCAGAATCTCTCTCTTGGCCTACGGATCAGGATGTACTTGTCAGCTATTACTTTCGCCTCATGTATGCTGCCATGCTTCTCACCATGATGAAAATGGACTAAACTTTTGAAACTGTAAGGAAGCCCCCAATTAAGTGCTTTCTTTCATATGAGTTACACTGGTCATATATCTCTCCACAGCAATAGAACAGTGACTAAGACAAGGCACCACCCCTCTCTGAAGTAGGTAATTATGAGAAACATTTTATTCAGCATTATAGCTACGTGATTGTCAAGGTGATTTTTAAAATATACCCACTCACCCAGTCATCTATAACTTATCCTAATTAAAATCATTGGTTCAAAAAAATGTAGGAAGCATGTAAGTCGACAGTCTAGCTCTGCCAAGACAGGGTAGGCAAGTCCTTCATAATTCCTGCTTTACAAGTAATGTCTGTCAGAGATACTGGGCCCAAATACTGAAGATAGGTGCTCCAATGTTACAAAGAGAAATTGGGGACTATCCAGGCAGACAGTTGTCTCTCATTTCTTAGTTCTGGAAGCTGCTGGCTCTGCACTTCCTGTTTATTCAGATATATTTATCTTTCTCAGGTGTCTGATGTGGTTGAAGACTAGATAGTTATAGTCTCACAGTTAAGTTTTATGTTGTTTAGGAATTAAAAGGATGTTGTTGGTCTAAGAAGATGATTTTTAAGTTGGTCATTCAGGTTAGGATGGAAACTGAGTTAGGTATAGAACTTTAAACTTGTTGAGATGGATAGATAATAGAATATTATTATTGGTTGCCAAATATGTATGAACTGGACATTGGGAATGTATGTTATACCTTATAATTTTCATAATTGTGGCCTAATTGTTCTTAATGTTTTGTAGTGTATTTATTGTTATAAGAAAAAGAGCCTTTTATTATACTAAAAGGGAGAGCTGTTGGGGGGGGAAGATATACCTTAAATTAAAAATAAGCAGATAGGAGGGTGAGGGGGAAGAGGGTACGAGGGTGGGACTGAGAGGGGGAGGAGGGAGGGGAATGTGATTGAGATGTAACTTGAATAAATAAATAATGTTGGAAAACATCAAACACAAAAATAAATAAATAAATAAATAAATAAATAAATAAATAAATAAATAAAAGGATATCAACTTAAAAAAATGAGGGAAAAATACTTTCTTTAAGCCTCAGTCAAGTGTTTGGTTGTCTAGCTTCTCTGTGTCTGAGGACCCTTCTGTACATGGGTTACCTTTCCTCAGGTTTCCCTGCGAGGGGTGAACCTCTTACAGACTGCTGTAGAGAGACAGTGTATGTTCAACTAGCCACAGAAGTATGACTCTGAGCTAGTGTTGTGTTTGGAGGGGCACAGGAATATTGGCTTTGTGGTTTAGTTACAAAGTAAGCAATCATGGTTATTGGAGGTGAATGGAAGTGCTGAAGGAGGTGCCTGGTCCTTAGTGTGCCTGGGGATCTATGTCAAGAAAAGGTGTGTATTTGCTCTGGCTTCCCTCTTGACAGTTGGTAGGTAGGGTTGATTGCCTTGACTCTTCATTATGGATCCTCTTGCTCAACAGTTTCTCAACATCTATCTACCAATCTGAAAAAAGTTAGCCTAGGTCCTCCAAGGGATTGGGAGGGTTTTTTTTTTTTACCTTCCCTGAAAGGGTTGATGTCTTCCCAGCTTTGCTCAACCCCTGAAAACCAACCCCACTCATGATTTCTCCAATGACAATATCACAGTGTTGTCACGTGATGCCATATTCTGAGCACCAGAGGCAGAGGAGGAAACTAGTGTCTTTATGGGATTTTCCATTCTCTGTGTTTATGTGTGCATGGGCTACAGACTCATACAGTTACATAAACAGTAGACCATTGGCTTGGGACCCATCAGCGGATACTGCTACACCATCACCAGCATTCCCAAATAGAACCACCTGCGGCCCCAACTTGAGAGTTTGGGGAAACTGAGATGAAGAGTTTCAGGGAAAACCCCATGAAAGACTTTGTTTAGAGCTACTACTATAGAACCCACAATACCAGGACTTGAAATCTGGCCTCCAATTCTTAGCTCCAGCGAGACTCATTGTGGTCTATAGGATTCCACTGCCTGAAACTCCCTCAGGTGCAGTACCTCCTTCTATCCAGCTAGGTGGCACCATAAGGCTTCCAGAGGAAAGGGTTCCATATGGATCAGCCTAGCCAGGTGCCCAGTTTGGAGGAGTGGGTGAGCGCGGAAGGGGAGATAGTTTCTGGCGGTGCGGTGCAAGTAGTTCAGGTTCCCCCTAAATGCTGGTATTATACTTGCTTTTCTTTGGACTGCAGCCAGGCTGGACATTGTGTGGAAATGTCTTTTCTTAGGTTACTTTGTTAGGTTGTGCCAGATTTGGGATGAAATTTAGGCATGCCCACCATTGTGAAACCTTGCCTCTCAAGAGAAGGTCATCTGGTTCTGGTCCCTACATGCCCTCTGGTCTTACCTTGAGTGGTGCATCTCTGGCTAAGCACATGGCCTCTACTTTCAGACTCCCAGTGTTAGAATACCATGTGACCACTTGTTAACTATGGGACTGTTGTGTCTTTATGTGACTTCTCTCTTTTTTTTTAAATAATTTATTTTTATTTCTTCAAGTTACATCTCAATCACAATCCTCTCCCTACTCCCCCCTCCAGTCCCACCCTTCCACCCTCCTCTCCCTCAACCCCCCCATCCTCTTCCCTTCTTTTTTCTCTTTATCTCATCATCTTCCTTTACTAGCTGGGGATGGATGACTGCAAATGGCATTCAGTTTCTTTACAGTGCCTCTCATGAAAAAGTAGAGGGTATTCTTGCAATAAGGCTGATTTTGTGACTTGCTTCCATGGAACCTGGCAGTTAGCAAGTTCTCAGCATAGATCTCATGAGGTCGTACAGTTCCTATTCCCTCTTACAATTCTAAAATCATGTGACAAAGCCTAGCCGGCCTCCTTGAGGACAAGAGGTTATGCAGGAAGGAAGGTACCAATCCTTCATCTGGGGACCCAGATACATGTGATCTCCACTGACATTAGGTAAAGTGAGGGCAAGGTCAATGCATCAAACTTTGAGGTAGCAGCGGTACAATTGAAGCTTCTGGGACAGGCGAGATAAGTCTTTACCCTGCAGGTTGCTGTGGGTTTTGATGGTAACACATGGTGTAACCCAATACAGTTATTAGGACAACATAATCCCAGGCCATTTCCTTTTGATGTGCGTGTCTAACGTGTGGTATTTGTGCACATGGAGGATGGATAAGATTGGATATCCATCTTCTGTCACTCGCTGCCTTGAAGCAAATGCTCTTACTGAATCTAGGTTTGCAACGGCCAAATCCCAGAGATCCTCTCCTTTCTGCCCACCACACCCCTCTGCCACAGTGCTGGCGTTACAAGTGCCTTTCGCTACACATAGATTCTTATGTGGGTATCAAGGATTTGAATTCATACCCTCATGTTGTGCTGTGCAAGCACTCAACACTGACAATGAATGATGAACAGATATGCCCAAGTCAGCCAAAGTTCTGGGTTTGTGCCAGGTTTGCACACACCCGGAAGAGAGAAGTAGTTGAATTACATTTCCTGAATGTATGTGCTATACATGCTGCTTCTAATTCTTTTTTGTTGTTGTTTTGTTTGTTTATTTGTTTTTTTGAGGCAGGGTTTCTCTGTGTAATAGCTCTGACTGTCCAGGACTCACTTTGTAGACCAGGCTGGCCTTGGACTCGAACTCATAGAGATCCACCTGCCTCTGCCTCCCGAGTGCTGGGACTAAAGGCGTGTGCCACCCATAGATATAGTTTGTGCTCTACTCTCATACAAGGTCAAATATTCCTAATTCTCTGAACCCTAGGAAGGTAGGTATAAGTGAGGGCAAGTACTGACTTCTGTACAGCCCAAGTTGCACTGCCAATTATCTAGTAGGAACTTACTGAAGTTTCTTGGATAGATAAATGAGTAAATGCAGAGAAGGATGAATGAATGAATGAATGAATGAATGATTATTCAGGATCAGTAGTGATAATGTATAGGAAGAATAATAGGAATTTCAGGTTGGTAGGGAACTATGGAAAAGCCAAGTTTATTTTTCTTTCTAAAAAATTGACATATTTCCAGTCAATCAGTAAAAAGATTATACACATATAACATGTACTACACACAATCACTAATGTTACATCACAGAGGGAGAGTTAGAGCTTCCCTCTGAGTGAGGTGGCATCAGACAGTCACACAGTTGGTTTGGTTCATAAAGAATGGCAAGAGTAAGTGACTACTTGTGACCATATTGGCCCAGGCTCTCCAGCATGTGGGAAACTGTAAAAATGGGACCATCCTAGGCAAACTGAGATGGTCGGTCAGGCAGGAAAAAGCAGCATCAGAATGCTGAGTAGAACATGGATTTCAGTAAGGGGTGGGGTGTCAGGTTTTCTTTCAGTTTTCCTATCCCCTCTTTTCCTTCTGAAGTGAGACTCCCTCTGTTACTTACTACTAAGGATTGCCCCAGCTTTCTGAGAGCTTATCAGTGCCCTGTATGCAATCTGGACTCAATTCTTACACCAGGAGGTAGAACTGCTTAAACCTAATTTGCAAGCATGATGACCTTCTTCAAGGTCCTTTAACGACTACAGGAAAAGAGCATACACTTAAACTCCAATCTACTGGACCCAATGCTCCATTATTTTCTAGAATATACTACTGGGATTTTTGACTACTGGCAGTACGCAGGAGTCTTGTAGTGAAAGGGGAGGGTGAGAGCCAAGTTTTGATGAATCTTTTCACTTGAAACAACTTATGCCTGCTTGGTAGGATTATCCATGTCCCTTTATCCCCCACCCCGATCCCATGCATGACCATATCAGTTTTTCTGTAGAATACCAAAGTCCCCACCATCTGGCTCATGCTGGCATCATTACATGGCAGTACTTTAGAATGGTGCTGCAAATGGCTCCCCAGTCTGTTTCCACAAGGATGGACAGGGAGTTGGCTCACTCTGTCATTTGCCGTCTGGATTGTTGAGCTCTTTCTGAACATCACTGCTGAGCAATTACTTAAGTGACAGGCCAGCTCATGACTGGTGGTAATGACTTGGACACAAAGGTTTAATGCATTGGTTTGGTTACCTTTGGATTCTTTGCCCGATGAGTAGGTACTGTCTTAGGGAAACCAGGCTGCTAACACTCCTTGACTTAACCTTGAAGACTTGGAAAAGACCATAGCAGACCTTGATTCTCTTGACAGTGTTTTATAGAAACAGTTCTTTGAGTTCTTTAACATTTTTAGCACTTACAGTTTCTAGGGATATGAAATACACGTAATTATTTCCCCCATGACTGCATAACTTAGCTGAATCATGGGGTCAGTGATGGCCATGGCATTCTGAAATAAGCTGATTAGTGAAGGTTTTTAAACTTGAAGATGTTGCTTTGCATTCATAGTTGCTTTGTCATGTGGGTCTCTTCCTGAGGGAAGCTGTGTTTAAGCTCTCATCCCCGATTTTTCCCATTGTAAGTGTTGAAGGTGGATGGACAATTTTATTTCAAAATAAATAAGTTTGATGAGGAGAATGCTGTGTCCTTTTGGAATAGTCCTTAGATGGCGGGGCATGTGTTCCATTAGTAGAGAACATTAGTATGTGTATCCTTGCTGCTTCTTATATGAGATGTAACCCTACAGACTTTGGTAGTGTCTGTTACTACATGTAAATCCCATTTTCATCTTTAGATGTAGTTGTTTAGAGCAGTGGTTCTCAACCTGTGGGTCACAACCTCCTTAGGGGTTGCCTATCAGATATTTATATTACAGTTCGTAACAGTAGCAACACTACAGTTATGAAGGAGCAACGAAATAATTTTGTGGTTGGGAGTCACCACAACACAAGGAGCTGTACTAAAGGGTCGCAGCATTAGGAAGGTTGAGAACCACTGGTCTAGAGGAAAGAAGCAGACCAATTCTGTGTGCGGAAGACATGATATTGTAGTGATCTTGAGATGAAGCCCTTGTGTGTGCAGATCTCTTCTGAAACTTGAACTCTGGAGGTGAGGTGATGGTTTGACAAACCTAGTAACTTCCATCTTCTGATAGGTTTCCAAGGTCTATAATACTGGTTGGAGTCCTGGATACTTACTGCCTGCTTGCATTGACTCATAGGCTTTAATTACTTAGAAGGACATACAGATGTGCTTGGGCTATGAGAACACAATGCAAAAAAAAAAAAAAAATCACAATATCTGGATCCAGACAATTGTTTTCAAGATGTGCTTCCTGGCAGCAGAAGAAAGCCAGAGTCAACTGGCCCGACAGTCGGTTTTTCTCAAACCCTTTGGGGCCAGCACCTCCTGAAGGGAGTCAGTCATGGTGTGGAAAAAAGGTAAAACTAGCAGTCATTCCTCTACAGAGAGGAAAGGGGACTGGGTCCCTTGCTCAGTGATTGGGTGGCCTCTTCTGAGTTTGTCTCCGTCCCTGACTTCTGTAGCCCCCTCATATGGTCAGTGAACTCTGAGACCGGCGATGGCTGCCTTTGCTTGAGTGTCGAGACACATCCTTCTGTCCCCTGGTATTGGCTGTGGGCGCCACTGTCCTGTTTGGGCCCAGAAGGCATTCCCCAGATGAGAGTTTAGCCAAGGTGTCTCCTGGGCATGCGTCATCCCTTGAGTGCTCTCTGATGCACACTGGACCCTGGAGAATCCAGTCTTCAACACGCTTCTGCCTGGGAGAGCTAGAGCTCTTTGAGGTACCGATTCCAAAGTCCTGCTGCCCTCCAGGTGGTACAGGACTGCAGGGGGACTGAGTGTGAACAGCGCCAGGAGCAGCGGCAGAGGCAGAGGTAGAAGCAGAGGCAGGAGCAGGCCTCTGTTTGATTCTCCAGTTCTGGATTTCAAGGTTTCTTTTGTCTATGGGCAGCTTGTCAATTTTCTGAGCTTTTGAGATTAGAGACTTCCCATATGTCCCTTCTAGAGATAGAAGAAAGTACCTAGAAAAAGTAAAAGAAAAAAAAAAAAGGACAGTGTTTGGATTGTTGTTGAAGGGACTCTGGCCAGCCTGAGTATGGCAAGCCTGGCTCTGGCAGGCCTTGCCCTTCTTCCCATTCCCTCAGCTCTGCTAAAAACCCTTAGATTTCATTCCTGAAGCTAGTCACCAAGGTCTAGTCCCCCCTTTGTGCTGAGAACTTGGTCTTGGGAGCCCTGAGATGATACTTTTCCTAACAGTTGTTGACTTCTTACAATTTCAACATTGAAAGGGATCTTAGACTCTAACTTTTCAGAGACCATCTTTATTGGGCTCCGATGGATCACTCTCAATGCTAAGGGTGGCTGCTTCCGGTGGTGGGAAGTATGATAACACCAACAAAATATAACAGTTAATGCATGTTCTGTACCAGGATTGCTCGAAGTGCTCTGCTAATTGCCCACTCATTCTCTCAAAAAGCCATGAGCTTGGTACAGTCATGGACCATGAGGCTGTCTTTGACCAGCAATAGGGCACACATGCTTCAATTGCCTGGGTGGGGACCTTGGCACCTTAGTTTATGTGAGTGTATTTTGTGATGTTTGTACTACAGTAAAATTGATGCTGTGTTTCTCATTTTTTTTTAGCGTGTCTGCACAGTGCACAACAATACTTTCATTTCCCTTTGTGTACAGATGTGGAAACTAATCCAACGATTTGTCCAATGTCAAACTGTGGTCACACCCAAGTGCTCTAAGATCTACAGCTAATCTCTAATCTACTGGGCACACTTCAGTAATTTTTGTGGAACTTTATGTAATTAGTCTTTGCCCACTAAAGAAACTGACACCCCAGATGCTGAGGTAAGATTGTCAAAGTCTCCTGGAAAGGTCTGAGATCTCTGTAGCTTGTCCCAACTTGCCTTCTTCCTGCCAAGCTGCATGTAGCCTGTGGGAGACTCTAAATTCATCTGCTGGGTCTAAATGTAGCCAAGTGGAAGGGTAAGAAGGTTAAGTATACGTTATCTTGTATCATAGGCCACCCACATCTTGTTTTCTGAGTGTTATCTAAAAAGCAGTCCACCTGGACTGGAGGACATTTACAATGTTAATTTTAAGACCCCTGAAAAGAGAGTCTCATTATTCTATTGCATTTGAAAGTTGTAGGGTGAACCCACAGGGGCCAAGGGTTTTCTGAAGACAGTAGTAGATCCCACCAACTCAGAAAAATATCCCCTTATTTTGACCTAACCAACAAGTAAATAGGGGGGCCACATATATTCTTCAGGAAAGATTGGACTTCTTGTTTGGAAGCTAAAATTTCCTAGTCTATATCTCCCCCAAGGACACCGCCTTCCTCCTCCATCATCCAGTCAACAAATATGAGTCAAATTTCCACAGCAGTCAGGATGAGGGTTTGAACAAGAGAGAACTCCTACTCCCCCATTGCATGAGAGCACAGTTGCTGATAGAAAGAAGGTTGACTTAGTCTCATCTGAAGACCATCCTTGAAGAAGGACTTGGGCTGAAGTTTTGCACAGTCAGGCACAGGGGTGCGACACAAAACTCATACAGACTCGTGGAATCATGAAAGTGAGGAGTAGATTCCAGATAGGGATGGAAAGACTAGAGAAGACAAGGGCTGTGGGCCATGGCTTGGGTTTTGTATTTTATTATAAAGGCCCAGGGAAGTTTTTTTTTTGTGATTGACAAATGCATGATTAGATTAGACTTTGATGCATTACTAGTGGATAGTAAAAAAAGACCCAATAGGGGACAAATTGTATAATTTGGGGTGTCAGAGGGACAGCCTGCTTATGATGGCAGCTGTAGAAATGGAAATTGCAGATGTATCTGAGAAAGATACTGCAGGTAGGGGTGTTGACTTGCTGTTGTATAAACTATGGATATGGAGCACCAGGGGATGGCAGAGTTAATGCTCAGAGGGTGATCTGGGCTCTGGCATTAGCTGAAGGGAAGTCTGAAGAGACTGGATTTGGAGGGTGAACCATGAATAAAGTTGTAGGTGATCTCTGCTTTTCATGGAGTATCTCCGCAGAGGGTGGTTGAATGAAGTAGAGAAATGTAGCTGGAATCAAGGAGAGGCCTGTGTTGGGAAGCATGTGTTAAAAAAGATTTTTCAATTCACAACAATGATTTCTATGTCTATGGAGAAAATATGAAATTAGGAGACCAGGGAACCAGGGATGCAGGCTTGCCCCTTGCTTGCTTCCTGTGCGTGAGTTGCTAAGGAAAGAGAAGTGGGAAGTGGGTCCAAGCATAGAGCAAAAGTATCAAGGGGAGAGAGCCCAAAGACTTTCTGTTTGCCATAACCAATCCAAAGCATTAAGAGGATGCACTAGGGCTTAAGCTTGGTATGTTATTCTGTCTTTAAATTTGTAAAGTAGTTTGCATGCATCTATGCCCTAGTTGAAGGGAATTTGTAATGTGCTTTTGAACTGGGTGAGTTAACTAGACTAAGATTAGTGGTCTACTCATCAAGAGATTGGTGAGTAAGATCAATCCCCATTATGAGAAATGTGACGTCCAACTTTAAGCCAGGAACAGATTTCTACAGCAAACATTCTACCACGTGGATTTCTATAAACAAACAAGAATTATGCCAAGGTTATACGTCAGGAGTCCTTACAACTATTAAAATAATCCCTCCACCATCAGAAGAAATTCCTTTGACCTTAGTAAGTAGAATTAAATGAAAATTCAACTTTCTGGTGATAATATGGAATAAGCAAAGATTTGGTCTGTTTGGCATGGTCACTAGCAAGTACATATTTGCTAACATTTTCCTAACTCATCCTTCATCTGTTCTGCAAGCCATCAAGCTGCTGCCCATGTGTTCATTCCGTGTGTGACAACAGTCCTTGCACGTGTTTCAACGGCCTTTCTTAAGCTGCTGCTGTAGCCTTGTAAGACTCCGGCTCCAATTCTTGTAATGAAGAACAGCGGCTACGAACTTCTTTCTAGTCTCCAAGAAGGAGGTGGACTAGAGAAGCTCTCTTGACTGTGATAACCACAATTGCTTAACCTCAAAATCAGGGGAACAAAAAAAAAAATCCAACTATGGGGCTGGAGAGGTAGTTCAGTGGTTAAGAGTGGTTTATGCTTTTCTAGAGGCCCTAGAGTACCTGAGTTCCTAGTACCATATCCGGTAGCTCACAATCATCTGTAACTCTAGCTTCAGGCATGTGACACCCTGTTCTGGCTCCCATATACACCTGCACACATGTGACAGACACATGCATAAAAAACAAAGAACAAAACAATAATCCCCCCCAAACCCATGACATTTCTGATGGCATTTTACAACAAGGACATGGTCCCTCCAGTCCCTCTCAGGGATTTTGACTACAAGGTTGAATGGAAGAAGGGGTGGGAGGGTATTGTATTCTTTTTTTTTTGTTGGTTTTTTGTTTTTGTTTATTTTTTTGAGACAGGATTTCTCTATTTAACAGCCTGGCTGTCCTGGAACTTGCTTTGTAGACCAGGCTGGCCTTGAACTTACAGAGATCTGTCTGCCTCTGCCTCCCAAGTGCTGGGATTAAAGGTGTGAGCCATCACGCCTGGCTGGGAATTCCATTCTTGAGGCTTGTACTTATTCTGATTTTTGCCTGCTCTGTACTCTGAGGAGTCTATATAGATCAGTCACTTTCCTCTGTATGACAGACTTATGTACAATGCATCTGCTGGATGGTGACTTGTGAAAAGAAAGAGTCCTGCTCTATTCATCTCTCTGATGGTCTAGTATCCATTCTTCATTCATCTCAGAGCACAGGTTATGGGACAGCAACTGGTAGGTGATGGTTGAATAAATACAAAGAGGTCTTCTCAACTACTATCAGGAGGAGTCTACCATCCCAAGAGATGAACATAGTTTGAATGACGGGAAAACTGGCAGTGACAGATGTTCACACAGATGGTGGGAAGATCGGAGATTTGCTACACTCTGAGGAAGGTGGGAGACATCATAGAACTTCTGAAAATGGTTGTGCTGTCAGGAGGCCAAAGGGTAGAGAGCTTTGGTGGAAGAAGAAGCAGCCTAGAAATGAGAGGTTCTGGGGCCATTAATGTGTCTAAGCAGTTAGGAAGTGACACAGTAGGATGAGGCAAGGTTGTTAATGGCTCTCCGCCTACTGCAAGACAGAAGCAGTTCTGCACAATGTTGCCATTGCCCTTTTACTAATCTGAAAGGACAATTAACTCAGTTCTGATGTGCAACTTGACTAGCTCTGATGCAGGAGAAAGTCGAAATTTTGCCTACAAAGAAATTTTTATCAACTTTACCCGTTTTTCTGCCTGGAGTATGGGGGCTGGAGAGTGGAATCATGGCTTTTGGGTTAGGAGAACTTTTCTCCCACTGCGGTTTGTACTGGAAACGGGGACATATCTGGGTACTTTCTTGGGCCTTCAGCTGTTTCATGGAGTAGAACCTTAGCTCTGCCGAGTAACTTGACTGGTAGAAGAAAGAAGCTTTGAGGCCACACCGTGGGTATCAAACATGAACACCATGGAGAAGCACTATTACTGCCGGGATTTTCTTTGAAACTGTGAAAGCAGAAGTTTTAGGTTGGAAGTGTCAGAAAATAATATGCAAGCATGAATGATTTATCTGGGTAACAAAGCCTTTTAAAAATGTTACTCATATGTTTTAAATTTAAGTGATATTAAAACGTTGGCTATTTCATGAAAAATTTAAAATTTCAAAGAGAAATCTGAAGTTCTGCCTCACAATTCTTTCCTGTGATGACAGGAAATTCTTTGTCCCCATGCGTATAGTGCATGTGGCTTGCTGGGTCTGCTGCCTTTCCTACAGGCACTGAGGTACAAGACTCCTCGACTAATAGGAAAAGATTACAGAGCTTTAAAAAATGCTCCCTTAACACACAACGAAATTTATAAGCCATGGAGGTAGAATGATTACCCTACATTATATATGTCACAAAGGAGGCCATTTTGCTTCTCTATGGCTGACCTGGGACCTCAGTCCATGTTATTTACCCTCTGGCTTATTGTTCTTTTATCCTGGCACTGTATCTCTGGACAACAATCTCAAGGCTCCAGTCACTTGAATGGTTTAGAGTCTTTATGGAAATACACTCTGGATATATCTGTGTGGGTGTTCCTAGAAAGGTTTAGCAGAGGAGGGAAGAACTACCTTCAGTGTGGGCTGGGGTTTTGGGCTATGCAGAGAAAGTGAGCTAAACACCAGCATTCGTGTCTTTCTGAGCATGTGATAGGCTGCCATGATAGACTTTGTCTTCAAATTGTGAGCTGAGCCGGGCGGTGGTGGCGCACGCCTTTAATCCCAGCACTTGGGAGGCAGAGGCAGGCGGATCTTTGTGAGTTCGAGGCCAGCCTGGTCTACAAAGTGAGTCCAGGACAGCCAGGGTTACACAGAGAAACCCTGTCTTAAAAAACCAAAAAAAAAAAAAAAAATTGTGAGCTGAAGCAAGCCCCTCCTTTCTTAAATTGATTTTGCCAGAAATTTCTTCACAGCCGTGAGAAGGGTAAGTAACCCTTCTTGGGCTATGGAGACTTAGGGGAGAGTGGGAATTTTATAGAACATTGCTCAAGAGCTCAAACCTTGGTAGAAGAGCCACAACTGGTGTGAGGAAGAAGATGAGGTAGAACGTGGGGTCTGACAGCTGCTTTTCCATCACCCAGTAGGGATTGGTCGGGCTGTTGCAGGTGACACAAGTGGCACTGTATATTAGGGAAACCGCAAAGTACATCAAGAAGCTGCCGAGGAGGACAAGACCATGGAGGACAGTCTGTGGAGGAGACAAAAGAAGATGCTGTTGGAGGTTCTAATTAGGTTATGGAGCAGCAAAATGTCCAAAGCTTACTTAACCTTTGTTTTAAACCATTTTGAAGAGGCACACACATATCAAACACAAAATGAGCAGCTTAATGGATTAAACATACATATTGCTCTGTGTAGCTAGACTGTGAAAACTGCCTCAACTTTTAAAACTCTGTTTAAAAAAATGGAATGGTTAAGAGGATCCTAGATAGAATTTATTTGAGGTGAATATTTCAAGCATACTAAGCTTTATAGATACAATTAAACCATATATTTCTTTTAAATGGCCTGACTATCTTTATTCTTGAACTTCATTTTGCTTTTATCATTTTAGGGCAGTTTTATATACATGTTTATACACCCATGTTTATGTATGTAGTCTTACTTTATCATATGTATGTATCCCTTTTGGTTATGGATTGGATGTTCATGTCTACTTCCCAATCTTTATGTTGAAGCTTAGTTCTCGATAATATTTGAATATGAGGCTCTTGGCATGTGATTTTAAGATCCTTTTCCCCCCATGAATGGACTTAGTGTTCTCATAAGAAGAAACACACAAAAAAAGATACCTTTTTTTCCTCTCCTTTCCAGGGATGTGCAATAAAAGACATATCTCTGTTCCTTCTGGGGATGTACAATAAAAGACAGCTGTCTGCAACCTGGAATGAAGGTTTTCCCAGACAAGCCTGGGCCAGGATGCTGACTTTGGACTGTTAACTCCAAGAATGATAATACACAACTTTTTCCTATTTAAGCCACACTATATACAACATTTGTTATAACCCAGAAGCAGACTAAGGTAATTGCATTTCTTTCACTCAACATTCTACTTGGGAGTCATGTTTACACAGAGGATATATTTCTAGCTTGTTCATGTTTAACTATAGAAGCTCCTTGACTCTTAACAGAGTCATGCCTTATGAACCTGTTGTAAGTAGAAAATAGTGTAAGTTGCAAATGTTCCGGACTATACCTCATCCTCCAAGTGCCACAACCTAGCAGTGCAGCACAGAGAATGGATTGTTTGACATTGTGATTGCACGGAAACTGCTGGGCTTAGCCCTGTGGCTGCCTCCACGTGTTGTCCGCTCAGGAAAAGTTCTAAATTCAACATTTAAAGTACAGCTTCTATCCCACATGTGTGGTTTTGGTACCACCATAAAGTAAAACAAAAATAGAAACATAAAGCCGAACTATTGCTAAGTTGGGACCATGTGTACAGTGATTGTACAAACATACTATTGTGAATGCTATACTGTGAATGATGACCTTTTAGGATTTTTGTAATGTATGTATATATTATATATAATAATATAATATATACATAATATATATTAAAACAATGCTGCAGCAAGCATTTTTGTATGTCTCCTCATGTGCAAGATTTTATTATTATTATTTGTGGGTGCATACTTAGGAGTGAAATTCTCTCATAGCCTGTGGGTACTTGAAACTCTTCCAACTGTTTTCAGAGTTACCTTCTAGAGTGGTGGTTCTCAGCCTTTCTAATGTTATAACCCTTTAACACAATTCATTATGTTTTGGTGACCTCCAACCATAAAATTACTCTCAATCCTACTTCGTAACTGTAATTTTGCTACTTTTATGAATCATAATGTAAATATATGTTTCCTAATGATCTTAGGTTGTCCCTGAGAAAGGGTCATTCAACCCCCAATGGGGTAATGACCCACAGGTTGAGAACTGCGGCTCTAGAATCTCTTATTGGTTTATAGTCAAGAATAAGATAAGAAAGTTCCATGGTTGTACTTCTTCACCTTTAACATGCTGTTGAGGAAACTAACCAAAACAGAATATTTTAGTTGTATGATTTTCTATCCTTGGACTACATGTGCTTGTGTGGCACCACAATTACTCTAGTCTTGGAATACAGATGGAATACAGTCATTTGAATGTAGGTGTTCCTTCAGGGTTCCTATGTGGGCACCAAAGGCCCTACCTGAGACCAGATGAGGTAATATGTTTTGGGGAAGTGACTGAGTCACAAGGGCTTTGCACAAAGAATGGATTTATATAAGAGGCTGGAAGGAGAGTTCTCTGCCATTATAATGTAAGAATATATAGTATCCATTTTTGGCTTCCTACCCTGTAGAAAACTCCCCCCAAAGTACATCATCTTGGAAGTAGGAGAGTTAGACAACAGTCCCTCCCCAACTTCCTGTCTTCAACACTTGTTGTCTGTGCCTTCATCTTGGACTTCCAGACTTCCAGAAACCTGAGAATGTCCTACTGTTTACAAATTTTGTTTGTAACAGATATTTTGTTATAGCAGCATAAGTAGTCTAAGACAAGTCTCTTTTCTTATTTTTCTAGTTCATGATAAAAATAGTAAAAGAAATGATATGTTAAGTTTGGTCAAACTCACTTTATAATCCTGTGGAGCTAGTGCTTTGGGGACAGGATTTAGCTTATTTTTGTTTGTTGAGTTGATCTTGACTATGTTCCTGTAAACTTTAAGCTTAAGCACCCTTATTATCATTTTCATTCTTACTTTGGTTTTGTGTTCACCCCACAGCCAGCTTTGCTGGAGTTCTGTGGGGCTCATGTTTGTCCTTATATTGAATTTTTGGACCCCCACAGCCATGCTGTTAAGGGAAACCCTATGTCATGGCTTTTAGTCACTCAGCAAGAACTTATTGTTCATCATAATTTTCTTTTTTTTTAAATTTCACATGCTATGTAGTGATTAAACTGAAGTTAAAGATACCAAAAACGAGGATTCCTTTGGAAAAATGCAGTTAAATTTTTCTATTTTCTTAGCTATATCAATTACCTGTTGTTTTTGAGTACTCTTTCCAAATTCAGTATGTTCCTTTTTAAGTGTATGATAAACCTCATAGTTTTTTGAAAATATCATTAATTTTAAAAGGCAAAATAAATATGGATTAACTATATACCTTAATGGACCATGTACACTCATAACTACTTTGGTTGTTTCCCCTCAGGTCTTTGAAGATAATTAAGCCTTCGTTTTGAGGAGCTTTTGCTTTGGTCCTCTGACAAGTTCCAGTAGGAATTACACTGGAATTGTCCAGACTCACTAGCAGATTTTAAGGCTGCCTCTGTGTCTTTTTTTGGTCTTGTACAGTTTTACTATTCACATTTAAGTGGTGTAGCCAGATCTATTTTGATTCATTTTAATTCCGAATGTGTAGTTCTTCAAATATTGCTTGTTTACCCTTTCCCCCTCTTCCCATCTTGTGACTCCTTTGTTGTGGACACCGGAGCCATTTTGTTCTAATTGCCATTCCTTTTAATAACTTTTTATTATTTTTGTGGTATTCTAGATGAGTTTCCAATTTTACTTCTCAATTTGGTAGTTCTCTTTTCCTCCCTCCCTCCTTCCCTCCCTCCCTTCCTCTCTCCCTCCCTCCCTCCCTCCCTCCCTCCCTCCCTCCCTCCCTCCCTCTCTTCCTTCCTTCCTTCCTTCCCATGCTGTCTGATCTAGAATGGGTTCCACAAATAATACCTTCAATTTCAATGATATTTTTTCATTTTGGGGAGTTCTAAAGGTTTCCTGAGCTGGGCTCAGTTGTCAATATCGAAGTTATGTCTTTGACTCTTACATTCTTCACTCACTGTTTCTGAGGTAACTACACCCCAGGAGCATGTCAATACCATATTTTCTATAACTTGTTTTATAGGGTAAACACAATTGGATTAGCAATAAATGGAACTCCCAACTCCCCTACTATAAAAGAGCCAAATTCCCTTCTGACGTGTCTGTGTTCTGCCTCCTAGAAAGCATGCTGTACCTGACCTCTTCTCCACCGGGTTGTAGCTTTTCCTGGTACTGATGACCCATAAAGAAACTTACCGGATGTGAGGGCGATCTGGCTGCGACATCTGTCACCCCATTGATCGCCAGGGTTGATTTGGCTGATCTGGCTGGCTAGGCGGGTGTCCCCTTCCTCCCTCACCGCTCCATGTGCGTCCCTCCCGAAGCTGCGTGCTCGGTCGAAGAGGACGACCTTCCCCGAATAGAGGAGGACCGGTCTTCGGTCAAGGGTATACGAGTAGCTGCGCTCCCCTGCTAGAACCTCCAAACAAGCTCTCAAGAAACTTACCATGAACTTTTGCCAAAAGAGGCACAATCAGGCTTATCACTTTGTTCTGTTGTCACTGGCACACATTAGAAAACAAGAGCTCCACAGTAAGACCCCTCAGACCCAGAGGTTCTTTGGGTACCTCTGTCTTACTGGCCACTGACTATAGCCTGTGATGGAGGTGGGGGTTAGGGGAAAGTTTCATTGCAGACTATAATCATGCATTGAGTTTACATGGGGACATTTAAAAAATTGAGTATATGTGCTTTCAGAAACTACCATTTCATCATGACTATGGCAGATCTTTCTTTACTGTGATCTTCACATGCCACTAAATCTTATTTATGTCTTTGTACAGTTAGCAAAGTCATTAAAAGGACAAGGATCAGAGTCCCAGGGCTCAAAACTCACTTCTGCTTTGAGTTGCTTGGAGCCAGTTTCTTAATCTTTCTCTATCTGTTCCTAAATCTGTAAAATGGAAATATTAAAAATCTAACACCAAGGGCACAGTCAAATTAAATGAGGTAATGTATGCAAATCATGTAGATCAATACATGCTGTATAATTTTGAGCTCTTCAGAGTTATTGATTAGCGAAACTCAGTGAGAGAGCTGGTTCTTTCTCTGTACATGTATGTGTATATGTATGTGGAAGCCAGAGGTTGATTTTGATGGTTGTTTTCCTCAAACCCCATCTTATTTTTTTGGGACAGGGGCTTTCATTGAACATGGCTCACTGATTCAGCTAGACTGGCTAGCTGACCATCTTCAGGAATCCTCCTGTCTCCACTTTCCTGGTACTGAGATTACAGATACACATCAGCATGTCTGACTTTTATGTCGGTGCTGATTATCAAACTCAGGCCTTCTCCTTACTGATTGGGCCACCTCCTCAGCCTGCCTTTTATGATTTAAGGTACCCAATACGATATTTGGGAATGCTTGACACGCAGTAATTAAGTTAAATGGAAATAGTGCCATGTACACAGCTTCAGGCTGTGCTCAGGGTAGCCTTTCCTAGCTCTGCACTGCTCCTGAGTTTTTCATCAGTATATATCTGGTTTTAGAACTGTCTCATTGCTTTGTGTGTTAGTGCTGCCATTGTGTCTGGATACTGAGGCCAACAATGCCAGTTCCAGTGCTTTCCAGGGGCACAGTGAGAAACTCAGGAATTTACTGTGCTACATCAACTATATACACAGTAAAAAGAACTCAGAGATCTGAGGGCATTCAATGAACAAGAAAAATGATTTTTAAGCTAAATGGCCTGTGGGGTCCTTACCCATGTCTTCATTTCCATTGCCTGGTGCAAGAGGATGGTGGTGAGGGAGATGGTGTTGATTGGTGTTCCAAAAGTAAAGACATCTATATCTGAGCCTCTGTAGGTCTAAGGAAGAAGAGCAAACAGGTACTGTCAAGTAGGCATATCTGCACACACACGGATTTAAGGCTATGTACTCTATGCAATGAAGCCAGGAGTCAAGGGAGGGGAAGGGACATGGTGAAGAGAAAGGAGAAGAGATTCGAGGAAATGACAAGATAAGAAATGAGTGGATGGGATTAAATTGCTTAGGAACATGTTTGCTCCAGTAAAGGCTGGGAAACCACCGTGGAATGGTTGAACAAAGGTTTTCTTGAGTGTTCCCCTGGCACTGCACTGATTGCTGAGGGTATGTGTGTCTTCCTTTGAGGAGTCTGTGGTCTATAGGCAGGGCAGCTGGTGGTATACTTTAACAGGATGAGTGAGTGCTGTAAGGAATATGGCCTGCAAACCCAGGATAGGTTTTATCAGCTGAGACCAGATTATGATAAAGGAAATTGTAGTCCAGAGGGCAAGTGTAGGAGTGGGCAGTGTGATCTTTTTGTTAGCTTGACCTGAACCTAAACGTATCTGGGAAGAGAGAATCTTAATTGAGAAAATGCCTTCATAAGATTAGCCTGTAGGCAAGTGTGTGGGGTATTTGTCTTCATTAATGGTTGATATGGGAAGGTGCGACTCCTGGGCTGGTGGTTCCTGGTGCTGTAAGAAAGCAGGCTGATCAAGCAATGAGGATCAAGCCAGTGAGCAGTATTCCTCTGTGGCTGCAGCTTCAGTTCCTTCCTTTAGGTTTCTGTCTCAAGTTCCTGCCTGACTTCCCTCAGTGAGGGACTATGAGGTAGAGCCGTTAAGCCAAATAAATCCTTTCTTCTCCAAGTTAATATTGGTCATGGTGTTTTATCACAGCAATAGGAACCTTAACTAAAATAGACGCTCTTAGCTTTAGGGCAGGAACTATATCGAATAAGAAGCATTGGTTGCCACCTTTCCCAAAGGTACCTCCTCCCTTTGGGAGGCTGGGCCAAATCATTGGTAGTTACTTCAGAAGACAAGAGAATTTATATATAATATATAATTTAATGGTCATCATGTACAGCACACAGCATACACAGAGAAGTGCCCATGGCTGTAAGATGAGAACACAGAGGAAGTTAAACAACATTGTTTCTGGCAATACAATCCCACATCTAAGCAAGACCATGAACCAACTCCGGATTGTTTTCCCCTGAGGGACAATAACCCAGTGTAGTGACAGCTTTTGTTTTTTCAAGAGCTATCAGAAATAAAGTTTTGCATAAGTTGTTCTATCTTCTCACACATCTTGGGTTGGATGTACCCAGCTACAAATTTGTAGTCTCTGCCATGACGTATGTAAAAAAGACACTATTAGTCTTGGTTTTGTATAACTAATATCAGTTTCATATTGGGACTTGCATGTCTAGGATGACACTCTGTGACTTACCAGGTAAGGGATAAAGAAACAGATGAGACTCTGGTAGAATGCATCAGCCATGGAAACCCAGAACATTGGCAGGTTGTAGCACTGCAGGGAAGAACACACCAATAACTCAGCATCCTGGCAAGGCACTGGTCTTTGCAAGTACCCTCCTTGTGTGTGGCTGGGGTTGACAATATGATAATTTGCAGACCTGTCATCTTAGCTACAAAAGAACATTGTTCTAGCTCTGACACACACACACACACACACACACACACACACACACACACACGTTATTTTGTGGGAATTATGAACCTTCTCTGAGAACTACCTTCTTTTCCCAGAAAATATGGAGTTTTAGGCAAGGGGACTAGATGCAACTGAAGTTTAGTATCTAGGAAGTGCTGCCAACGTGGCTGTCAATGCCACTCATTAGCTCGGTCACTAACACTGCTATTCTGAAGTCTCTAAGTGCTGTCAGAGATGGAGAGCTCATTCATAGACCAGGAACAGTGTTCTCAAGAGTCACAGACAAGATTTCTCATCTTGTGCCTTGTCCTTCTCCCTTCTTGAGGAAAAGGGAACATAATTTATTATATATTATTTTTAAAACGATAACTACTCAAGGGCATTATATAGCCAGCATGGCTGTGGGGAGGGAAAAATCAGAAGAGCCTGAGATGGACTGCACCCCCTCCCCTTCTTTTTTATCTCACCCGCTTGGGCTGCTGTACTGCTTTCTCCTCTGATTTTGGGTTAGGGCTTGGTTTGGTCCTTTGGATGTCCACAAAATAACCAATCGGTCTAAAACACCACTTCTGGCTTTGCTCTTTTTCACACCAGGTGCCAAGGTGCGTACTGTACTCTTGGGAGCTTTAAAGCTCTTCCTTATAACTCCATTCGATCCAGCCAAAGTTGCTCCCATCTCTTCTGTCCAGCCTCCTTGTCTGTGCCTTCGCTAGTCCCACCACTTAGGTTATTTCTTCAAATCATTTAGAGATTCAGTAGGCCTTTTGTAGAAACCTACTTGATGACTTCCTAAGCCTTCTTCTTAAGTTTACTTGATAAAACTAGTTCTAGACTCTGTTTAATTTCAAGGTCTAGTTCTGCCTTCCTTAGCATGAAATGCAGCATTCACTGAGCAGCTTAATAGCAAGCAGAAGACTAGCTGTTAGTCATAGAGACTCCCCAACCAGGAGCTCTGGTTTGGACATGATTTGAGTGTGTTTCCAAGGGTTCCTATGTTGGAAGCATGGTCCTCAGTGTGGTGGTGTTTAAGACATGGTGCCTTGTGGGAGGTGATTAGCTCACCGAGGGAGGGTGCTTTTCTGAATAGGGTTAATGCTGGCTTCACAGAGTGACTGAGTTCCCAAGAATCTCAGTAGCTTCCTGTCACACATGTGATCTCTCCTTCTCACACATGCTTTCACTATGATGCCACCTCCATGGAGCCGTGGAAGCCCTTGACACAGGCTGAGCAGGCACAGCTGCCTGATCCAGACTTTTAGCACTGAAACTATGAGATACATAGGATATTTTGTGGTATGACTCAGCCCTTGGTATTTTGTTAGAGGAACAGAAAATGGACTTGTAGCTTGTCTTGGAGATTTAGTTGCTGTGCTCACATCCTGGAGGTACTTCCCACCTCAGCTATGGCACTTGATATGTGATATAATTAAGATGCTATTAAAATATACTTACTAGTCTTATCTAACATTCTTAGCAGCAAATTTGAAATAGGACACAGTCACCCAAAGTCACACAGAGGGTAAGTGACAGAAGTGTGGCTAGACAGTAGAGTTCCTGACTAGTAGCCCAATATTCTTTCTCTGACCTGCAGGGAACTGTCAAGGAAAATCTGAAGCTATGCCCCCATGCCTTCTGGACTTCCTTACCTCTGAGTTCTGGCCACTCTTGTACAGCTCAGGCAATGCTAGGAGTGTTTCTGCAGAGACATCTTTATCTAGGACTCCAAAAATGATGGGAGGCAAGGATGTGAAGAAGAGATTGAAGAATATCATCTGCCAATAATCAATCATGGTGGAGCTGGAGAAACCGCAGAAGAACTGGTACCAGAATAGCAGATTGACGTAGCACTGCAGACAGGGAACACACCTTCATGAGTGAGATTCCTGTGCGCCCTATGATGGACTACGATGGCTAAGAGCGCGGGTTTGGGAAGTAGAGAGGCCTGATTTCACATCCTTGGGTGTATCAATTACTAACTCTGTGACCTTGGGCAAACTATGTCAACGTTCACCATTTTGTCATCTGTTGTGGCACAGAATAGACAAATAGTGTCCCAATGGTTTAGAAAGTGGAGAAAGGAAGATAGAAAAGCTGAACTGTGGACTTCCAGGTTGTTTTTGTGTGAGTCTGTGTGTGTGTGTGTGTGTGTGTGTGTGTGTGTGTGTGAGAGAGAGAGAGAGAGAGAGAGAGAGAGAGAGTAAAAGAATACAGAGACTTTATCCTAAAGAGAAATAGAGGAAAAGCTTAGGAAATCCATGAAGGAAGTGAAAGGAACAAAGGAGTGTGGTGGAGGAAAAGCGGTGACACAGAGCCTGGTGGAGAGAGGGGACTCAGTTGTCACTGCCAAAAGGTAAGACAGATGAAACTAGGAGTTCCCCTCAGGACAGGCCCACGACATTCATAAGAGTCAAACCCAGTGGATTTTGGTGAGACAGAAAATTCCTCCAGCAGACGGGTCAGCAATGGAGACAAATCCCATTCTGCCATACTGTAGCTAGTAGAGCACCAGCCGAACATCATATTGAGAGTGAATTTAGTGTTAAAGATCTAACTACCTTTGGGATCCTGAGTTTAGGGAACATCCAAAGGTCATGGGGTTTCAATTTGGCTTGCCTTAGGGCTTGGGGGGAAAGAAGGCTCAGATTCTGGGCAAGGGGGTGGTCTCAGGGCGGGAAGTACATGAAGTGAGGGAAAGTCTCACCCACTCAGAATTACCCTTAGGTTTGATGATAGCTGAGTCTGAAGTCATGGATTAGATCAAATTCTGAAGCCACCTGTTTTGTAGAGCCCAATCTCTGAAGTTCAAAAAACATGTAAGTAGGTGACCTGTGTGCTCTGGTTGCTTCTCAATAAATTTGGGAGACCTTCTCTTCCACAGCTAAAACAGCCACCCCATCCTGGTAGAATATATCTAGCCCATATCATACAAACCTAAATGTGGCCAGCAGACACCCTGATATGCAAGGAAGGAGAATGCCTCCCTCTGAAGAATGGTCTGGGTAATATTAGGCACTGGTCCAACATAGATTCAAGATAGATTGAGAAACCACATAAACCACAGAACAGGTGAAGGTCACAGTTTAATGTCCCTCCCTCCACACACAGTAACAGTTCCCAGTTTGAGGGCTCAGAAAGAAGCTACCCTGATACCCACCCCTTTTCTTTTTTATATATTTAGCATAGGTTTTTTATTTACTGAATCCTATTAATTTACATCCATCTAATTTTTATTTATGTATTTTCTTTATTATTTTTCTTTCTGCCCCCCCCCCCCGTGTCTTCCTTCCTCCTCCATATTGAGTAGTATTTCAATTTTACCTTATTGGCTTTTAAAAAGTAATTTTTGTTTGTTTGTTTTTGGGTTTTTGAGACAGGGTTTCTCTGTAGAACAAGCCATGGCTGTTGTGGACTCACTTTGTAGACCAGGCTGGCCTTGAACTCACAGAGATCTGCCTACCTCTGCCTCCCAAGTGCTGGGGTTAAAGGTGCACACCACCACACCTGGCAAAAAGTAATGTTTTTAAAATTTCTTTTTCATTCCCCCTCTTATACTGATCTAATTTTGACCTTTTTCACTGTTGGGAGAACTTCTAAAAATTTCTTTCATTTTGGTTCACAACTCTTGTTCTTTTCCACCCCTCCCCCTTCACATCTATTTAAGCAAGCTTCTCCTTCCTCTCCTCTTTCCCCATCTCCTTCCTTTATCACATTCACTACTTACTCTGAATAATATTTAACTTGATAGATCATGAGATTCTACTTTGTCATTTTCATATCTGTGGTCACTGACGGACTGGAACTAAGTATATTTCTTGAACCTGCATGTGAGATGCTGTTGCAGCTGCATTGGTTTTCTCCCGGCTCAGTGGTGCTGGGGACTGAGCCTTCAAGAGCTCAGTATGATGTTTCATCAACCCAAGGGCAAAGAGATATGCAGAAATTGCTGGACAGAAGTCCAAGAAACATGAAAAACAACATAACACAACACCTTAGCTGTGGGACTCAAAGAAACTCAAATAGATAAAATGCTGGTGGAAGTTTTCAAGAACTTTAAAGAGTATACAAATAGGTTGCTAAATTCAACGGGGAACCTGGAGAGCAAAGTCAAACCAAAGTGTATCAATAAGGGGGAAAAAAGCAAATGAGTGTGACCGCAATGTCCACAAACTGTGGGGTGTGACCAAGAGACAGAACTTATCAGGTGGGACAGAAGGAAGAACTGAGATAAACTAAAGGCACAGATAATCCAGTCAGTGAAATTATAGCAGAGAAATCTCCAAATGTAGAGAAGGAAATAAGCATTTAGAACCCCAAATATGTATGAACAAAGAAGTATGACTTATTTTAGTCAATGTGTCAAAAATACAAAGCTAAGAAACAATATTAAAAGTGGTAAGGGGAGAGCGGAAGAGACAGTTCAGGGGTAAAGTGTGATTAGCACTAGTAGTAATGTGTGTGAACTGCTTTTGAGAGAACTCAAGATTAGTTCCCAGCTCCCACAACTATTGTTACAGGCTCATAACTGCCTGTTACTCTAGCTGCAAGGGATATTATGTCCTTTATGATTTTTGTAGTCACTGCGCTCTCATGAAGAAATCCCACACTCACTTATACATAATTTAAAAATAACATTTCTTAATAAAATCTTAGGAAAAAAAGCTGAAAGAGAAAAATGACAACTCACAGAGGCAGAAACACCAGGATAACATGAAATCTCTAATCAGAAACCGTCAAAATGAGGAAATCATGCAATGGTCTATATTAATCTGTGAGAGTAGATAACTGGCAACCAGGAGTGCTGCACCAAGTACTTTTAAATTTGACAGAGATAAAGACAAATGTCACATATTATCTCTCATTGTAGTTGTTATCCTCAAATCTTCAGATAGGAACAGAAAACCTGGAGTAACTGCAGAAATCAGAATAAAGAAGGAGCATGGGGAAGAAGGTGGTAGGGAGGAGATTAACAAGACTCAAGTTGATATGAATGGGAAAATGGTAAAATATGGAGGGGGTGGCTATTTGGAAGGGGGAGGAAAATCATTACAGAAGGAAGGGAGGAATAACAACACTAAGAATGCTTGAAAAAGTCTTGCATAAACTAATATTTACCTAAAATTACAGACATGGACACACACACACATGCATGTGCACATGCACCTATGTACACTCACATGCATACCTTAAATGAAGTTATGCCATTTGAACTGACAATGCTTCCTCCATAAGCCATCTAACAAAAGCTTCAGTGCCTGGTATGAGAAACCTCTTTTTTTGACTAATTGATCATAGCCATCCAAGACTCCTCAAACAATGTAGGCTATTGCTGTTGCTTTTGGTTGCCTCCTACTGGTTGAAGGTCAGCTCTTACTGCTGAAGACACCATGCACTTTGGACACACAACTTAGAAGATTCAAGTTGTGTCTGACCTGAAAACTTTCATGATATTAGCAAGTGCTATGTAAGTTGCCAAAACAGGAGGGTAATCGTGCTATAGTCCTACCTATCTGTGATGCCTATGAACCATAACAATGACTATCCCTACAAGATATGCCTAAAGGTTAGCAATTGTAGCACCCATCTCCTGTGGTGACCAACAGTCCTCTAACTGGACTCAAACAATCTCTACAGGAGAGAAGTCATGCCTGGTATTGAAAACTTAGCTAGCTATCTGGGGGTAGTGGAGTCATGGGTCTTAGAGGAGAACCTACTATTGCCACTTTACTGGACCAGCGTAGTTGCTAACTGCATTTTAAAAACGTACCCTTATGCCCACAGATAAGTGTGGCTCTCACCCCTCACCAAAGAAGCTTCTCTTCAGAGCAGACAGAGACCATCCCGGAAAACATTAACTGCTTAAAATGCCAAGGACAGCTGGTAGTGTGACACTCAGACTCAATGGATACATTTCCAACACAACTCCTGCACCTAAGTCTCAGGAAATTTTCTAGAAGACTGTAAGAGCCACAGAACCAGGAAATCTGTTGTGAGATCATGTCTCCTAGAAATAACACAGAAGCTTTACCCATGATATCCCCAAAATGAGCTGACTAAACAAGACATGAACAATGACAACATTAATAGGCATATTATATTGGAAGGGGGAAATCTCAAGTGGCCTCAGCCCTAGACAAAGAACTACAGGCAACTAATGACTTCTGAAAAAGGAAGAATTGCCTTCCCCAGGTATGAGCCCTGAAACTGGTTATCCATTAAAACGTGGTCATCCCTGAAATCATGTACATGAAATCAACACTAAATGGATACAGCAGGTTGTATTTATGTGTTTATATGTAAATATGTACGGGGAATGTAAAGAGGGAGGAAATGGTGTAATTATATTTGAAATAAAATAGATTTGCATTTACTAAAGTAGTTCTTGAGCACCAGACCAGCATCATAGAAGACCATGAAAGAAACTATACATAGAGAAAATAGTCTCAATCTCAGAAGCACAGGAAATAAACTTCATAAAGGAAATTCTTAACAAAAGAGACATAAGAAGAAATCCATCATATGTAACATAGTAAACCGCACCCCCTGAAGCTAGCAGGAAAGTACAGAACAATCAATACAACCATCAAGAAAAAGAAGCAACAAAATGACAGGAATTATTATCTGTAGATAATAACCTTAAACATAAATATCTTCAATTCACCAATAAAGACATAAAGAATGGCTGGCTGGATTAAGAAAAAACAGATTCAACATTCTGTTGGTGCCAAAAAACTTGCCTCATTGGCAAAGACATTGTAGTGTGAGAATCAAAGGATGGAAAAGTAACAAGTAAACAGAAACTAATACCAAGCTGTATAGCTATTATAATGTGTGAGAAATAGATTTCAAAATTAGTCAGAAGAAATATAGAAAGTATACATCATTAAGGGAATTATTCATATATATATATCAATTGTAAATATATATATACAGGTAATATGATATATTTTAAAGACCCCAATACTCCACTAGTAACCTCTTAGAACTGATAAACACTTTCAGAAAAGTAGCATAGCAAAAAAAGAATCAGCATGAAATCAGTAGCTTTTCTGGATAGCAATAATGAACTTTCCAAGAAAGAAATAAGGGGAAAATGTCTTATGACAGTTTTAAAAAAATAAAATAACTAGAAATAAACCTTCAATTTCTCTACAATGAAAACTCTTATGAAGCTAGATGATGGAAAGAACTCCTAAGGGCAGAGATGGTCAGAATTAAGAGTAAAAATAGCAAGATCACAAGAAGTAATCTACAGATTGACATTCTTCACAGAACTAAAATTCATATGGATACACAAAAAGGTTTCAGTTACTTAAAACAATTCTTATCAGAAATAGCAATGTCAAAGACAATATAGCACTCCAAATCCAACTGTATTACAGAGCCACAGTAACAAAAACACTTGGTACTGTCTGGGAAGGCAGACATGTAGACTAACAAAATAGAACATGGGACTTGAAAATAAACTCTCATTACAGCAGTCTAATTTTTATAAAAAAGTAAAATAATGCCTTTTTAGTAAAAGAGTTATTTTTATTTCTGTATATGTGTGTTTGCGTGCATGCCTCTTTAATCAACGGTGCTAAAAACACTGAATAGAGAAGAATGAGACTAGATTCGTCTCTCTCATCTTTTATGAAAGTAAATTAAAAGCAGGCCAAAGACCTTAATGCAAAATCTGAAACTCTGAAATGGCTGTGAGAGAAAACAAGATATAGGCACAGGAAAGGATTTTCTGAATAGGACTTCAGTGGTTCAGGCAATAATCCCCCAAATTGACAAAGAGAATTAGATGAAATTAAGAAGCTTCCGCACAGCAAAGCTTCTTAAAAAAAAAAAAAAAACAAAAAACAAAAAAAAAACCTCACTATGGTGAAAATACAATCTATGTAATGCAAAAAGAAAAGACTGTCACTTGCAAAACAGAAATAGGATTCATACTCAGGATACAGAAAACTGTAATATTAAGCGCCTATAATAATCTAACTAATAAATGGGCCAATTAACCAACTAGAGAGTTCTCAAAATAAATACAAACTGCTAATAAATACTTGAAAAAGTGTTCACTATTCATAGTTATCAGGGAAGTGCAAATTTAAGCTGATGTCAGCAAGAAAATAAATGACAACGAATGGAGGAAGATGAAGGAGGAGCTCTTATTCATAGCTGGAGGAAGCGTAACTTGGGCAGTTACTATAGAAATCTCTATGGAGGGTCCTCAAAGACTGAACACAGAACTGTCATGTGACTCATCTTTGAAATATACCCCAAAGAATCCAAGTCAATATGCAGAGATATTGCATGGTTGTGTTTATGGTTGTACCATTCACAATGGCCAGGTAATGGAACTAGGTGACTGTGTAAGGAAGATGAGTTGTGTATCTATAGGCATTTACATATGTGTGTTCCTAGGTCATGAAACTAGAAAGGATCATAGGGAGGATCATTTTAAAGGGCCTTGGGGTAGGGTAGTGCAATACATGTAATAAGGGGTGCTAATTGAGAGAACAAAGGGGGGTCAGCTGGAGGGTGGACTTTGGCATGGAGGAGGTGGGGAAGATGAATGAAGGAGAAAAAAGTAGAATGACAGTATGAAGAGGTCATGATGAAACCTATTAGTGTGGATGCAAACTAAGAAACAATAAAAGTTAGTCCGTGAACAGGAAACCTAATGGGAAGGGCAACCTCATGAGAGTTCCACATGGTACCTTCCCAATGGTCTTAAAACTCAGAAGGTGAACAAGAAAATCAGCTTAAACAAGTCATTTTCTTTAAAACAAGGTCTCAGTGGCCTGAAATTCACTATGTAGACCAGGATGGACTTAAACTCAGAGGTCTGTCTGTCTCGATCTCTCAAATGCTGGGACTAAACATGTACACCAGCACACCAGGCTTTACTCTTGTCTTGACAACTCTTTTCTGTCCAAGATCCTCCTACCAGGGGTGTGCTGGTTTTCCCCAGTCAACCACATCGTAAAATGGTTTGAAGTATGGACCTAGCCTCAGGGAACTGAGAAGTTCAAGACCTGAGGTGTGGATGGGGGGCAAGGTTTACAAGAACTTAGTCAGCATATTTGTGCCAAACTAGCACCCTCATTTACTAATTGCTGGGTTAATTTTTTTAAGATATGGTCTTGATATGACTTTGAACTCTCAATCCTCCTATGTCAGCCTCCTGAGTGCTGCGATTAAGATCCACCATATCTGACAGGGTCAACGTTATTTGGAAGAGGGTATTTATTATCATTATTAATAATAACACATCAAGACTGATGAAGTGAGGGGCACTGATAGGTAGGGGCTCCTCACATGGAAGGAGTAGGATAGGGGGGAGGGTGAGAGAGGGGGTAGAGGGTGGGATGGTGGGACTGGGAGGGTAGGAGGGGAGTTGTAACTTGAATTAATAAATAAACAAAACAAAAAAGTTAATATAAAAAAAGTCAATACTGTCATTAGTTCTAACACAAACTATAAGCCATTCTTTATTTTGTATGTATTACATGTGAGATACACCTTTATAGCACACCACCATGGTGGCGTCTAGTACATTAGATATGCAGTACCCATTACTACCAGTCTTAGCCATACATGAGGTTATTGCTAATATCGTTAAATGCATATTATTGATAAATATCAATACTCAGCAATGGTATTATTAGATCTAGTCTAAAAACAAGGCTCCAAATACTCAGTTTCCCTTTTACCACAGCTTAAAGTTAGAAAAAAAAGCACCTGAATTATCAAAGTTCCTTCTTTCTTGGTCTTTGGTCCTGTCTTTGGGTTAAATAGTAAGATTCATCTATTTTTTAAATGTTTATTCACTACTTCAAGCCACATCTCCATCACAGTGACCCCCCTCTACCCCTCTCAGCCCCACCCTCCCACCTTCCCATCCTACTCCTACAGAGTGGGGTGTTCCCACATATCAGTCCCCCACCCCAGTTCAGCAGTCACATGACAGCCAAGAGCCTCCTCATATACTGGGGGCCTACATGGAAGCACCACTAGGGCAAAGTGTCTCATCAGCAAAGTCTATGTTCCTGTTATGTTTGGTGTGTTGGTGGTACGATATCTAGATACCCACTGCCAACAAAGCAGAAAGTATTCATTCCTAGTCTTTACAGGAGGAAGCTTGCTGTTCCACTATGAACAGACCATCTCCTAAGGGTACGGACATTTCCTCCATGGCTCAGTCCTCACACTATGCCCATGGGCTAGCATGATGCCTGGCACACAGCAGACACTCAATAGTTATCTGAATAGATGAAGTAAATCTTTGTTTTGTCCTGACTCTCATCTTGAAAATTTAACATCACAGAGTATATTCTTGCCCAAGAGACTGGTTTCCACTTCTGTTTTAGTCTTTGCCTCTCACAGGGAGCACACTGAACCCTGTGACAACGTGGCTAAGCTTGGGTGCCCACTCTTTTCTCCCTAGATGCTCCATTACAATAATTAATTCATTGTTCAAATTTCAGAGCAGGCAGGGTTTTAATTCCCTCTGGAATTGGTTTTGGATGTGGAAGTCATAGTTCCCCACCCTCTAATTGCAGCTGGGAGATAATACAGCATCACCATTGCAGTTTTGAGCATGGCAATATGCTAGAAATAAATATCATTTGAGCTTTGAGGGCATGGCTGGCTGGAGATATTTGCTTTCTTTTTCACAAATTTAATGCAGTGATGAGGCTGTGCTGATCCAAAAGAATGATTCCTTGAATCCAAAAGAAAAAAAAAATTAGACAGGGTATTTTGAATTGTGAATTGTCTTTCATTCTCAGAGTGAATTTCCAGTCAAATGTAGTGACTTGTTTGCCTAGACAGTGCTGAGACAATATCACCATCAAGTTGATTGAATTTGCATATTTTTTGTTGTGCTGTTTGTTTAAGTACACATATGCATTGAACTTGGGACAGAGAGTCTCACTCCTGAACAAGGAAGACTGTGTCAGAGCCTAAAACAATGGAGTAAGAGGACAAGGATGTAATTTTATAGGCTACTATATTTTCCTTTCACCACCCCAGTGTTAATTGTCCATTTTTACTTAAGCAAAAAGGAATCAAATTCTATTTGGATGAAAGATCCTTGAAGTAAGGGATGGAAATTCAGTTCCTTGCTCCATTCCTTAGTTCAGCTATGCTTCGATATCTTCTTATACTTGCTGTTAAACAGACTTTTAAAATAGGAGCCTCTGATAGCTTTAATGCCTCAGCTGGTGTTGGCTTTGAGGGTTTGCCTGGGTACTTGCTTTGGGGCCTTATCAGGAGAGACACCAACTTTTATTTAGGATATACAGCATATCACAGGCCACAGACCATAATAAATGAACCAACCAACCATGGACTGAAACCTCCAGAAGAAGGAGCTGAAATAAACCTTTCCTCGTTATAAGTTAACTATCCTAGTTATTCTGCCACACTGATGAGGAGGTGGCCAACACAGAACACATGAGAAAGGAACTATCTCATGTTTTGTAGATGGAGAAACAGAAGTTTGACGACATTACCAAATACAGGAATTTGTGTTGGGACTTAATGCAACGGATTCCTAAGCATTCCTGCTGTCCCTGTGTGCCAGATGCTTTCCACATGGCATTGCCAGTTCTCTTGACATCACAGCAAGCAAGAGCCATCTATTTCCTGTTTTAAAATTAAAGAGGAAAGTATGGCTAATGGAGAAATAAACAGTGTTTTCCAAAGTTGTGCACTTAGTGGGATCCCCAAATCCAGGTCAGCCTGTCTGACTCTCTGTGTAGAAATGTTTGGTCCACTATCCTGAGGAGACAGAATTCTTGCAAAGACTGCAAGGCATGAATGGCAGGTTACACAGGGATACTCACCACATTCTTGTAGAAGTAATACACTACCATCCTGGCCAGGCGTGAGTAACACCAATGACCATGCACAAGCAGCAGTTTCTTGAGGTGGCTGAAGCGGGCAATGGCAAAGTCGCTGGACATGACAGCCTGGGAGGGAAGAGTAGACACATCAGGTTTTACGTAAAACCATCAATACCCCCAAAGAAACTCTCTAGAGAACAGTGCTTTATGGTAGATCTGCAGCATTCAGGGTCTGACTGATCCCTCGTCATGTGGTCACTCTTGGTTGGCTCTTTGGATTCTGACATCCCTCCCTCTCCTCTTGGAAGGTGAAACTTGACTAGAATCCAGGAAGGGCAAGTCAGAGGGCCAGGACTCTAGTTGGCCCTTATTTCAATCCATTTATCCAACAATTATTCAGTAAGACCCAGTGGCAGTTTCTGTTCTAGGGATGAAACAGAGAACTGCTTTTCACCAGATGATTCTCAAACATCTGAGCACCCTTGGGTGCCTTTCAAATAGTCCATCGGCTTAGTTTACAGATGATACTGTTGGTTGGGAGTTCATTTATGGCTGCCTTTCTCATTCTTAGCAACAAATTGAAGCAATATCTTCTCTAGTGGTGAGACTATGATCATTGATGGTTTGAAATCACAAAACAGGGTCTGTTTTAGTGGGAAAGAATAGTATCTCATTTTAGGACAATTGTTCCAAATTGAGCTTTTAAGGAATTAGGTACACTGTGAAACTGTACCAATTAATTTATGAGGCAATAAAATATGTTCAAATATCCCTGTGTCTCTCATTCCTTATGGGGGTCATACAATGGACATGTGCAGTCAGAGAAAGGTTTATAATGCTGTGAAGCTTTAGACTGTAGCTACCGTGGCCTTTTGTAAAAGACCACATATCCTCAATGCCCCTTTGTTTTTGAAGGATTGGGTGGTAGGATTTTGATGACAGAAGATACAGAGGCTTAGAAGACCCCTGGACTGTCAATAATTCTATGAAGCTCAAAGAGGGGTTTCTTCTGCACTGTGGGATATTCCCCAAATCTACAGTAAGGATAAAGGAGAGCAGGGAAGAAAAAAAAAAAAAAAAGATGAGTTAAAGGGCACAGTACCTGCATGCCTTCCTGCCCAGATATTCCAATGCCAATGTCAGCAGCTTGAATCATGCTTACGTCATTTGCTCCATCACCTGAAAGGAGAGAGGTCAAGGAGTGTCTTTGTACCTGGCTCAACCACTCAGTGACAAGGAGGCTCAAAATGACCTCATTTGCACAGGTGAACCCTTTCAACATTTCCCTAGATAGGATACCACTGCTACTGTATTTGGCCTGAAAGTTTTCTTTTTCTCCCCTCCCCTTGAAAACTATGGATAAGAGACCCCACTTTTTAAAAATGTCTCAATGAATGCTTCTAATTGTTTCTCCGTCCCGCCCCCTGTCCATGGTGATCAAAAGTGTCACGGACGGTTCTTTACAATGTGCAGAAAAGGCTTTGCAAATGTTAGAAGAGTTTGCTGAAAAGCGAATTGAGACTCGGACCTATTTTGAGACTTAGTAAGGGCTGTCCATCCAGGGAAGTAATGCTTCAACTTGGGTCTCTCTGTTCTTATTCTGGGGCTGTTAGGGATTTGATGTAGCATATCCCCTAAGAGGCTCATGTGTTCAAGGATTGGTCCCCAGCTGGTGTATCTACTCACTGAGAAGTGATTGTGTCACAAGGGTTTTCACTTTATCAGTGGAACAGTCCATTCATGGATTTATAATTTGACGGCATTTGTGGGAGCTGGTGGGAGGTAGGGCCTTGCTGAAGGAAGTGGGTGACTTGTGACACGCCTTTGAAGGGTGTCTTTTCTCGGGCTCCTTCCTTTCTTTGTCTTAGCTTTTGATTGTCATGAGGTGGCACTTCGATTCCACCACATGCCCTCCACCATGTATTTGTGTGTGTGTGTGTGCTAGAGCTAGAACAAATGCCAAGTGGGACTCTCCCATGGAGTCACATCCCTAGATCATCTGCCAGGATACTCTTCCCCATACTTCAGGAGAACACAGTGTAGTCAGAAGTGGACGGAAACTGCCAAAACCATGATCCAAATACACAGTTCCTCACTTGAAGCTGCTCATGTCAGATATTTTATCATAGTGATCAACAGGTGACTAACATAAAGCCTGAGAGCCTTCTCTATCTTAGTTTGACTTGAACCAACTAACCATACCAAGATAATTAGAATGCTGGGTCAGCCAGATTGTCAGACTGTGAGTAATGCCCAAAGGGAAGGATGGCATTCAGTTTTCTGTATGAATATAGAAAAAATGTGATTTAATCACTTTTTTTTTTTGGGCTGAGATATATTAGTCACATTGAGTAAATTGAGATTTCATGAAACTGGAGTAAGGCTATGAAAACACACACACACACACACACACACACACACACACACACACACACACAC
>CAJQZJ010032716.1:1672416-1693411 GCA_907164525.1 Lophiomys imhausi | reverse complement strand
TCTTCTTCTTCTTCTTCTTCTTCTTCTTCTTCTTCTTCTTCTTCTTCCTCCTCCTCCTCCTCCTCCTCCTCCTCCTCCTCCTCCTCCTCCTCCTCCTCCTCCTTCTTCTTTTTCAGAGATAGAATCTTATACATCCCAGACTGGCCTAGAGTTCTCTGTGTAGGTGAGGATAAACTTTGAATTTTATGTCCTCCTGCCTTTACCTTCTAAGTGCTGGAATTATAAGCACATAGCATTGTGCCTGGTCTTTCCAGTTTTTAAATTCAGCTCTTATATTGCACATGAAGACTAGGGAAAAGGAGATATTATTTTCCAGATATCTGAAATACCAGAGAAGAAAGAAGAGAGGCTAGAACCATTTGCAGAGATAACTTTAAGTAGAATAAATTTAGTTACCCTAATCTGTGAGGGCCACCTCCTGGGACTCCCTGTGTGTGTATGAAACATGAACAGTGATACACTCTATAGACTATATTTTGTATAGATATGTAATGATAATAAGTTTTAATTCATAAATTATGCCAAATAAAAGATTAACAATAACTAATAATATATTATAGTAAATTAGAATAATACATCTTAATAGTTATTTAAACTCATAAATGCTGATTTCTATAATTATCAACTCTTAGGCCCAGAGGCAACTAAAATTACAGAAAGTGACACTTGGTTGCTATGTGTTTGGGTTGAAGGAAGAGGAGGGAGTGGTTGTACCTACTACATGTGTAATAGAATGTGCTGATCATGAGATCAAACTGTGAATGAAACAGACCCTGTCCCTGTAAGACCAGGAAGTTGTGAACTATTTCAGAGGTGGTCACAGACAATAGATCTTGGGCTTATGCATAGCAGGTGTGATGGGAAATAGGAATCCTCCAAAAAGAGCAAGATGGGTAGGGATGGAGGTGAGAGTGTCTTACAAAGCATTTTGCTTGTACAAAGACTTGGAGAGATGGGGGTGAGGAAGGAAGGCCAAGAGAGAATGGCAAGAAACTTAATTTTGGACAGAATATGAATAACCCAGTGATAAGGAATGAAAGGTGGTCATGATAAGAAATACTACTGGAGAGTTAGTGGGGAACTGATCATCCATATTCTTATAAACCAGGCTTGTTGTTCCTGGGAGGTAGTCAGTAAGAAATTTTTATTTCTGTGTTGATATGATTAATTCATGCTCCTCTGAGAAATTTATCATTAATCAACTAGAACAGGTTAAGAATATGCTTTGTTCCAATTGGAGATGGTTGAATTAGTGGCAAGTCTGTCACTTGGCAAGAAAAATCCCTTGCTTCAACTATAGGCAGACTGCTGTCCAAAAAGGACAAAACTTGGAAGCAGGTAAGTTGACAGCCTAGCTCTGCCAAGACAGGGTAGGCAAGTCCTTCATAATTCCTGCTTTACAATCAATGTCTGTCAGAGAAATGGGGCGAAATGGCTGAAGATTGATGCTGTAATGTATGGAGAGAAATTGGGAACTGTCCAGGCAGCCACTGGTATGTCATTTCTTAGTTTTGGAAGCTGCGGGCCCTGCACTTCCTATATAATCAGATATATTTATCCCTCTCAGGTGTCTGGGGTGGTTGAAGAATAGATAGCTAGAGTCTCATAGTTAAATTTTGAGTTGTTTAGGAATTAAGAGGGTGTTCTGGATCTGAGAAGATGTTTTTAAAATTGTGATGCAAGTTAGGATGAAAGCTGAGTTAGATATAGAACTTTAAACTCATGGAGATGGTTAGATAGTAGAATAGTCAGTTGCCAAAGACATATGGACTGGACATTGGGAATGTATGCTGAGCCTTATAATTCTCATAATTGTGGCCTAATTATTTTTGTTGTTTTGTATTGTATTGTAAGAGAAAGAGCCATTTGTTGGACTGAAAGGGGGAGGTGTTGAGGGGAAAAAGATATACCTTAAACTTAAAAAAAAGAAAGTGGATGAGGGGGTTGAGGGGGAAGAGGGGGTTGAGGGGGAAGAGGGTGGGAGGGTGGGACTGGAGGGGGGAGTAAGGAGGGGATTGTGACTGAGACATAACTTGAAGAAATTTTTTAAAAAAGTGAACTAAACTTGGAAAAAAAAAAGAATATGCTTTGTGATGGTCTTGAATTTACAGACTAGCAAACAAAATCAAAAGAGGTCATCTAAAGTTTTGAAATACCCCACCAGCCCTATATCCTCAGAATAGCAAATTCACAGATACCCTAGGTATCACTATGGGTATAATAATTTTGGAAGGGACCTGGATGGTGTCTCTGAGTGGAGCTCTCTTGGTTGTCTATTTTTGCTAGAAATATTTTTAAAAATTGTATTTGTGTTTTGAGTTCAAGGCCCTTGTTTGGTAGTAACCTCCATCTAAGATCTGATTTTTATTTAGCTATTATTAAAATAAAATAAAATATCTGCCTAAGCATATTTGCTTTCACAGCTGACACAGATCAGATCATTTCTTCCAAGATGCCACCCATTTCCCAGCATGATGGGTACCTATGGAAAGAGTCATGACGCTCAACTTGTCTCGCACCATCTTGACAATCATACTCTTCTGGAGTGGGGTAGAGCGGCAACACAGGACAGACCGACAGTGCTGGGTCAACTCCAGGAACTTATTTTCCAGCTTTCCCTGGAAAATTGCATTCAATGTCTTCCCATCAATGACCAGTCCAACTTCGGGAGCCATAGGTCTGGAGTTAACAGATGGCATCTTAGATGATATGCGGCACCCACAGAGTTTTCGGGTTGGCTGTTGTGGTTCATGAAGTCTCTTTATGTCTTCCAATGCACAATCGAGAATGGAGTCACAGGTTTCCTGCAGAGTGTCATATAATACGGAATTAGTAGGTAACCTTGCATGTTAAACTTTACCCTTGTTTTTAGTAAGATAATTATAAAACTCCATCATGTAAGTTATTTGTAAATTTTTCTCTAAGTACATTGCACATTTCTCTGCAGTATTTGAAGCAGCATTAAACTATAGTAATTTTGAGACATTAATGGCCAAACAGAAGAAAGCAATCAGGAATAGAAATGAAAGTTGCACGGCAAGGTGGCAACAGAGTTGAGGTGGGTATAAGAGAAAAACCAACACTAATATGCTGGACACTGGCAACATTTCATGCTGTTATGTGAGCTGTTTTCTGTCTCTTACCCGTCTCCCAAGTTCCCTGTTGCCTCTTTAACCATTTTTAAAGGTATTCATGGTCTTAATTCAGAGAGAGGGAGACTAAAATGATGAGTAAATTAGTAACTTACTCAATGTCAGACCAACATAGGAGTGAAGCAGGATCCCGACTTCTCCAAGTATGGCTTCCTAACTTAAAAAGAAAACCACCGCCCTGTGTTTATTGGTCTATTCCGAAGAGGTCTTAAGAACTGTGCTGTACAGTGTTTTTCATGTTGGTCTGAACTGACCATGGATATGAAGTTCTTACTGGCTCAAAGAATATTCTATGTAATCTTTGCTTTTATTTCTTTAATATCAGTTGCCAAATATGTAAGGACTGGACATTGGGAATGTATTTTATACCTTATAATTTTCATAATTGTTTTGTATTGTATTTATTGTTATAAGAAAAAGAGCTGTTTACTGGATTAAAATGGGGAACTGTTGGGGGAAAATGATATACCTTAAATTAAAAAGAAGCAGATAGGAGGGTGAGGGGGAAGAGGTTAGGAGGGTGAGACTGGGAGGGAGAGGAAGGTGACTGAGATGTAACTTGAAGAAATAAATAAATGTAAAAAAAAAAGTTGGTCTTTTGATGCAGGCTAAGTTGGCCTTGAATTTGTGACCCTACTGTTTTCCTTTTTAAGTACTGTGATTAAAGATGTAGGATAGGTGGGAGAAAGGGGACAGGGTGGAAGAGTGGGACCAGAAGGGGAGGGGACTGTGATGGAGAAGTAACTTGAAGTAATAAACAAACATTAAAAAAACCCCAAAACAAAACAACCCTCCCAAAACAACAAAAGAGTGTACCACTATCTTGTTAGTTTTATGATTTTTTCAAATGACGCTTATTTTGTAATAGAGAAAGCTGGTTTTGGTTAGTAATTCTTTTCTAACACTTTGAATTATATCAGTAATAAAATCAGATCTTGGTACCAATTGTTCTTCTGATACCTTTTCAACTCTTGTAAACATCTTTTAAAATAAAATTTGAAAAAGCAGAAGATAATATCATAAATAACTTTAACAGTATGTTATACTCAAGTGAACTGTATTTTCCATTTGCAACTGTGGCATGCTTGCCTTTGTGTATGGATGTTTGCATATGTGTTGGTGAATATGTAGGTGTGTGTGTGCATGTGTTCTTGTGTATGTGGAAGGCAGAGGGGATGTTGGGTGCCTGCCTTCATCATTCTCTACTTCATCAAGGCGGGGTCTCTCACTAAACCTAGAATTCATCAATTTGTCTAGCCAGTTTGCCCTGGGGATTTCCTGTCTCAGCCTTCTCAGTGCTGGAATTACAGGCATGCACTATGCTCATTTGACATGAGGATGTTGGGAATCTGAACTCTGATCCTATGCTTGTGCCATGAGTACTTTATTCTTTGAACCACCCCCTGTACTATCAGGTTCTTTTATCCATGGTAAGGAATGATATTTCTTCATTAGTCAAAATGCTAAAAATCTATCCTAGAAGTAAATATTATTCAAATGAGTTAATTTATATAAAATCATTAAGAGAAATAGTTGAGGTAATATGTGGATTTGGGTAGATTTTGCAAAGATAATCCTGAAGTGACAGATGTGGGGCAGCTCAATCCACTGATTTCTGTCTAATAACCACTGGAATAATTCCTGGAGCAAATACAGCACATTTTCCTTACTCTTCTCTTGGAGGTGCTAAATTGCTTGTTGCAGACAGTAGGATGTGCACAGAGCCTGGAGGGGCCACTGGAACTGGTTCTGGGGTATAAGGTTTTAGATCTGGGGCTTGTGGATGAAGGTCTCAGTGAGGTTACAGACTACTTTTCCAGGACTCTGAGGCCAGATGATGATTCAACTGGGAAGGGTTTATAGATAGGAAGGAACCTACTTCCAAGTTGAGAACCACTGTGTTAGAGGGTCCTGGATGACTTTGAAGGAGTTGACAGTGATGGAGTTAAGAATTCAGTGAATTAATTCACAATGACTGAAGTATCGGCAACTGTTCTTTAGGAACTTAACTTGTCAACCAACAAACATTTTCAGTTTCCAACAGGAATGCATCTCAATAAACAGAAGCCAGCCCACTCCACGCTCCTTAGTCTGGTGGTCCTACAGATTAGCAGATATTCAATCTTCGAAGTTATCCACAGGAAAAGGATCCTTATAGACCAAATGCACATGACGAGGGGTGTGAGCAAGCACAGAACTATCACAGAGATCAAGTACTACTCAGAGATAATTATTTTCCTTTAAAAAAATCCACCAGCATTTAATTTAATTATACAGCATAATCTATGCATTTGACAGAAAGTAAATGATTTCCCAAATTCATGAGAAGACTGCAGGCATGCCTTATAGTATGAGTGTGTGCAGGTGCAGATTTGTGAATGTGGAGACCAGAGATTGATGTAGGTTGTCTTCAACCACTCCCCACCATATTTCATGAGCCTGGGCCTCAATGAACCATGGAGTCACTCAATTCAGCTTCCCTGGCTGCCCAGTGAGTCCGAGGGATTCTCCTGCCTCCTCCTCCTCCCCAACATTGGGATTATAGGCACACACGGCCATGTTGCCCTCATCTGTATGGGTGTGGGGACTGAATCCAGGTTCTCATGCTTTTGAGAAAAATACCTTACTGACTGGAACATATCCCTAGCCTGTGTGCATGTGTGTTTGTGTGTGTTCAATTGTGTGTATTCAATTAATACATCTTTCTTCATTGTATAAAAACCAAATAATAATCTCCCCAAACTTCTATTGGTGGGTAGAGCTCAGCCAGTGAGAGGCCAGTGTTCTCTCTCCCTCTCTGGTTGTTTCATTCACCTGCTTTCCCACTTATCCTTTCCCATGTACGTACTAGGTTGCCAGCTTCCCTCTTCCCACCACCCCTTGGATACTCTCCTTGTCCAGTGCTCTCCTTGTGCAGCTCTACTGACTCTCACCTCTGCTCCCTTTGACAGGGGCTACTCGCTCTCCACATTCCTCACTTTCTATATCTGCCCCCCAAATGCAAACATTACCATACTTGGGAAGATACTTTGTTAGATTTAACATGATACTCTCCTGGCCCTCGCTCTTTGCAAATCACAACCTACTCTGGTAGGAAATTACTGTTTTGGGATTTTTTTTTCCTTTTTCCTTTTCTTCCATCCCATTGTGACATCCCAACCTAACACATTATGCCCTTTAGCATCCTGCTCCATGACATAAAAATTGGTGTTGAAAATTTAAACTCTGAATAATTTCAGATTAAGCAGAACTTTTCAATAGATGGGTTAATCTTAGCCTGCAAGACACAGACAATTGAGTAAACAGGTGTGGTATATGTGATTTGCAGTAGCCTAGCAAGAGGGCAGAATTCTAGACTTGGTGTCTAGACTAGCAGACTAGCAGTGGGAAGCTGTTGGGCAAGAGACTGAGTTCTGGTGGTTTTCAGTGTCCTTACCTGTAAAGTAGGGAGACTCAAACTTTCTGATAAGTAGCAACATCAGAATGACCAGTTAACTAAGTATGTGGTTGGGTTATTGGATACTAGGCTGAATGTCTTCTAGATCTTTACTTGGATCCTGTGAGATACAAGATCCAGAGAGGGGATTGGGGGTGGTCTATATATCAACATTCAGTCCCTCTTTGGCCTGACCTGATTCTCTGTGTTAATGGAGTACACAGTGTCAGTCTGATCCAGCAGTTTGCAGGAATATGCAATATTGACTGCCGTCTCCTGTTTATCTCCTGTCAAAACCCAGATCTGGATTCCAGCCTCCCGAAGCGCTGCGATGGTGTCTGGAACTCCTTCCTGGAGTCGATCTTCAATCGCAGTGGCTCCTGGAAAGACCAAAGACATGTGAGCACAGTTATGGAAAATGCATGCCTGCTTTCTTTCCCCAAAGCCTACACAGCCAAGCAGTGTTCATGAAATATCTTCTTTGTATTAATCTGTACACACAGGATACAACCAGGAACTAGATAAAGATGATTAGTATGCTGGCTAATTTTATGTTAATTTGGCATAGGCTAGAGAAGGGAACCCAAATGGAGAAAATGACTCCACATAATTGGGCTGTAGGAAGCCCATAGGGCATTTTGTTTATTAGTGATTGATGTGGGAGAACCAGCCCAGCCTATTGTGGGTGGGGCCACTTCAGGGGTGGTGGTCCTGGGTTGTGTAAAAAAACAGGCTGAGCAAGCTTTGAGGAGCAAGCCAATAACCAGGACACCCCCATGGTCTCTGCATCAGCTCCTGCCTCCAGGTCCCTGCCCTGTTTGAGTTCCTGTCTTGACTTACTTTGGTGATGAACAGTGATGAACAGTGGAAGCATAAGACAAATAAACTCTTTTCTCCCCACCTTTCTTTTGGTCATGGTGTTTTCATCGCAACAATAATAACCCTAACTAGGACAATTGCTATTTGCCCAGAAATCAAGTCACTGGATGAAGGTTTGTAATTGAGCTACATGGTCAGGTCAGAGTGCTATGTGAGTGGATGCCAAGCTTCACCTCAAAAGTCAAGGAAAAGTTCTGATGAAAGACCATTTCTGTTCAGACCTGGAAGATCAAGCATGGAGGTAAGGGAACATTCCAGGTAGAGGCATCAGCACGTGTGAAGGCCTGGAATTCAGAGTAGGAAGTGACTAGAAAGGAGGCAAAAGGGACTGTGAGACAGAGGGAGAAGGGCATCTGGATCATATCAGGGCCTTGATGGAAATGCAATTTATCTGACAATAAAAGAAAGCCAATGAAGGATGTGAAGCTGGGGAGGGACAGGGCCAGGTTTGCATTTTCAGATCATTCTAGAGTGGATTGGAGATTGGGGAGGCAGGGTGGGAGATTCTCAGAGCCTAACTAAGCTGGAGTGTAGAGGAGACCTGGTGGTGGCCCCTAGTGACACAAGGCAATGAGTATAGAAGAGATGAGACCAAAATCTTCTCTCTGCAGCTGATCACAGCAAGTTTAATAGGGACTCACACTTGTTTCCCTACTGTCCTGGGCACAATTAGACATGCAGGTGCCATCATTTGTGGATGAGCTCAAGCTTTGCCTCAACCCTGATGAATACATATCCATATGTTAAATAGTCACTGAGTGCTTAAACAAAACTCAGTCTGAATTCAAAATGAGATTCATTTCAGGCCACAGACTAATGGCTAACCGATCCACTTAGAGTAGAAGCAAGGGTTTTGTTTCTTTGAACAATCCAGAGTGGTAAAAAGTTGGCATATTGAAAAATCAACTCATATTTTGAGACTTAGTGTGGAAGCCATGCAGCATCTTTGGTGGTCACAGGATTCTGCCATCAAGTCACAGTTCCCAGCCACTCTGAGGTGACAAAAAGGGGCCGATCTCTCTTCCAATGTGCCTGCTTTGTATTTCAGGTACATATGCGCCGGTAAACAACTCTCTGGACAGTGATGGCTTAAGTATCATCTATCTCTGTGAGGTTCAGTTTGCAAGGTGTGCTCAATAAATCGATTTACAGTACAGTGAGGCTGTGTGAAAAAAGGGAGGAGGACAAACACATTTGTTTGTGTGAAAGAGAAAATGAAACAGCAAGGTTGTGAATGCCTCTCCTAGATGGGGAAGCTGACAGGCTCTGACAGGTGAGCCCTTCACTAGAGCTAGCTGATGAGTAATTTCTGAAGCTGAGACTCGGTGTCACCCTGAAGCCAAAGACCTGTCCAGGAGATGAGAGACTGGTGGGAATCCCAGATGGGGTGACTGCCTGTGGCCTTGTATGGCGGGTAGACTGCTGTGGACTAGGTACCTTCTGGTTCTTGTAAAACCACATCTTGTGTTCAGCTTTAGAAGTGTCAGAACTTATAAGGCAACAAGCACGGGGCTCTGAAGCCAAGGCACAGGGCAGGAGGGCAGAAGATGCTAAAGCATGAGTTTCTGTTTGAAGGCTGCCCAGCTCATCTTGCTGCTCCCTTTTAGATGAAAAAGGCTCACCATCTTGCAGCAATGAAAGACAGCTTTTGGCTCAATGGCCAGTGCACACCCAAGATTCATTATTGTGTATCTTTCTGGGGGTGGGGGGTTGGGAAAGATCCCCTTAACCTAAACTCCTTCCTGCTGCTTCTCTTCCAACCTAGTGGTCTCAGAGTGATTAAAGACATGATGTCTTTCCCCAGGCTGGAGGAGATTCATTTTCCTAAGCAAAAACTTCCACTCTTTGGCTCTCAATATTCTTCTTCCTACAGACATCCAGCCTGTCTCTTAACCAGTCTCAGTACTTCTCATCTTGCCCCTGGTTCATCAGTCTACCCTTTACATAGTGGCAACTCTGCTGCTTTTACTAAAGTGCCCTGTAAATATTTAGCATATGATTTATGCGACCCATCATAAATTGGGCTCCTGTGACCTCTATTGCCTCCTGTGAGTTCTCCCCTATATTCTGTGGTCCAGCTAAAGCAGATCTCTGCATTTTAACTTCTCCTCAGACCTTACTTCCTGCCTTTCATTTAGTCCCTTCATTCTGTCATGAACATTCCCCCTTTTTTTCTGAACAACGTATCTTTTTCTTTTCAATTAGGGAGCTTCCCAACCCTCTTTGGCCCCAGTGTGAGTTGGCAGCTCCTGTTTTGCATTTATATTCCATCTCCACATCTTCTGGTCCACATCTTATCACTTGCTGGGTGATGATATGGCTTGCTTAATCATCCAGGCTAGACTCTGAGCTGTGAGACGGTGGAGGCTGTGATTCCCTTTCTCACTGTAACTGCAAAGCCTAGCATGCTACTTGGTGCACACAGTAGGTGTACAACAGACATTTGAATGGCCAGAGGAGTTTGCTGGTGGAGAAGAAGCCAAAGTCATGAGCTTCTTCCAGCAGGGAGTCTAGGAATGCTCTCAGAACATCCTCAGAAAACAGGGCTGGTTGCTGGCATGGCCCAATTATGCCAAGTACCTGGAAAAACTCAGGGAAGGCTCCTAATTAAGACAAAATTGTAGAGGCATCAAAATTCTGGCCAAGAGCTCCTTTCCTAACTTGTAGACTTCCTCTTTCTTTTTACCGAGTAAGGTGAGATGATTCTCCAGGTGCTGGGCGGTCTCCATCAGAAGCTCCTCTCGGTTGTCAAGGGATGCCTCAGCCTCACGCCGGAAACTGGCCCACCTCTGGAAGTCCTCTTCATCTACAACCTATGAAACAGGAAGAGGATTATTAATAACCTTGAATGAATCAGCAAATGGAATTTCCCCTTCTTCCTGATCTGCTGGCCTCTTATTAGTCTGCTTGGACTTTACAGAATTGAGTGTGGAATTCTCCGTGGTGATATTTTGAATGTACATATTGATAAAAGATTAATCCTTATTCTCCATGATCACCAAAGCTCTGCTGAGTCCCAACTATGCTCAGGGCTCTGGAGTTGAACAACAAAAACAAAGTTTCAGGATGTTTCAGATTATATGTTGGTGGAGGGTAAGATGTTTTAGTCAGGTAAGTGATTCAAATGAATAGATAGCTTCAAGGAGTACTATGCAGATAATAAAAAGAATGATGCCGTAGAGTCTGTTGGAATTGGAGAGTAACTGTGGAGAAGGCATTGTCTTCTGTTGGATGGTGAGGTCTTATTGACAGGTAAAATATAAGGTAAGACTCAAGGAGTTCATGCTGCAGTGGATAGCCATCTGCCCAGAACATCGACAACATAAATTGAAGTTGATGGGTTGTTACATAACAAAAAGAGAACACAGTATTGTGGGGGTAGGAACATAGGACAGTTCCTGGAGAAGTTAAGGTGATGAGTTGGAGGGGGTGAATATGGTCAAAATATATTCTATGCAATTCTCAGGAAATTAGTAAAAATGTTTAAAAGGGACCCAGTCTTAGGAGGTCATGAAGAAGACAAAGTACAAATGCTATGAAACAGTAATAAACTTGACCCCATTCCTGATCTAACAATGCATCAGCTGATGGAGGTGAAAAGCAAGGTAGAAGGGCAGACATAGGGCTGGAAAAGGAAACAGCAGCCATATTTTCCCCAGCCTGTGGACCGACCCAGCAATCATGGTGTCAAACACACAGAGGTGCGATGTCGTTCTCCTTTGGAGTCACGAAGCACTTTTGGCCCACCATATTTATATGTATGCTTTCTCTTTTATAAATGAATGATTCATATACACAAGAACCAAATATTCATTGAGTCCTTCTGTGTGGAATTATAGGGAAAATCAAGGGGACACAGGCCTTTTTTGTTTGTTTGTTTTGAGTCAGGATCTCATGATGTAGCCTCCTTGTTTGGCTTGGAATTTACAGAGATCTACCTGCCTCTGCCTCCTGAGTACTAGGATTAAAGGCCTGCACCATCATGCCTGGCCACAGGTAGGTCTTCTGCATTTGAGAAATGCACAGTCTACAACAGGAGTCGCAACGGACACAGACTTCTGGAAAGCAGGCAGTGCTAAGGGTGTAAGTGCCATCCCCAGAGAATGTAGTAAGCTGTGCTGCTTTTCTAAAGACATGACAAAAGGTGGTGAGGCTGGGACTTGTCCCCAGAAGGGCCTTGTTTTAATGTGAGTACATCCAATCCCTATGAATCAAATGCGCAGTCCTGGGAGTCTGTAGGGGACAAACTGCTTCTAGTCACCTAGAAATGCGTGACCACCACGGCATTCCTATAAATATTACAGACCTCATCAGATGGCCTTGCTCTGTACTTCAAAGTCCCCCCTTTTTTTGTAGAGGCTGCAAAATCAAGTATCTCAGAGAAAGAGGTGAGTGACCTTTGTGGCCACATCTGGGCCGAAGGTAAAGCAATAGCTAATGATGAGGATTGTAGGCAAGAGCAGAACACAGCTGAGCACATTCCCATGGCCTCATCACAGGGATCAGCTGCTACATAGTTATGCTGATTGGTGCCATTCAATGAAGACTTGGATTCTCAATAGAAACCAGAAAGCTAGATTTTTTTTCATATGAATACACACACACACACACACACACACACACACACACACACACACACACATACACACACACACACACACACACACACACAGCTTCATACAAAACCTCCAAATTTTAATTTAGACAAATAACTGAAGTATTAAAAGACTTCTTTGAAGATAAATCTATATTTATGAATGGGTGGGTAGGATCAAGATACATTGAATACATGCATGAAAAAATTTAAAGAATAAATAAATGTAATTAAATAAATTATTTTATGGGTTGAAGACCACTGATTTCACATACAATAAACATAGAGAACGGTTAAAGGAACAGAAATGTAATTTTCCTGTTCATATTTCTGCCTCAGCAAAACTGTCACAATCATAGATTTTGGTCATAAGTCAGAATAGCTAAATCTAGCCAGGTGTGATACAGAACCATAATCCCAGACTTAGGAAATTGAAGCAGGAGACCACAAGTTCAAGGCTGGGCTGGCCATCTCAACAAGGCTATGCTTCAAAAAGCTAGTAAGAATGCAAACACCACCACCAAGCGAAGACTGAGGAAACAGCCTAGTGGTAGAATGCTCATTTTAGATGTGCATAGTCCTAGGGTCAATAGCCAAGCACAAAGAATAATTTTGAAACTATTAAGAAAACAAACCAGTGGTCTTTTGCCAAGAAAAAAAAAAAAAGACAGCTGTGAAGGCAGCGCAATCAGTGAAGTGCTTGCCATGCAAGGACCTTCAAGCTTGAGGACCTGCTTGAAGTCTCAGTAATGGGGAGGCAGCTAGAGGATTCCTGGGGCTTGCTGGCCGTTGAGTGCAGCTCCAGGTTCGGTGAGAGACTATGTCTCAAAAAATAAGATGAGGAGTGATTGAGGAAAACACCTGATATTGACCTCTGGCCTACACACACACACACACACACACACACACACACACACACACACACACTGAAAGTTGGTGAAGGCCGTTCAGCTACTGCTGACACGTGCAGCATGTCTGCAGGGATCAGCTCTTACCTTCTTAGCAATGCACAGGGTTCGAAGGCCGTCTCTTGCATACAAGTCCAGATGCTTTTGGGTCTGGGCTTGGATTCTCTTCAGCTTCTTTTCCACTTCAGTATCACTCACTGTCAAACAGTTATTGTTTCCTATGAAGCCGTGGGCAAATGCTCAGGGAGCTTCATCCTCAACTCCCCAGAATATTCTCAGTTAACTATAACAACTTTAATGGAGGACTCCCCTTCCCACCCACCCCTAGGAACATGATAGAGTCTTGTGATGACTGGCTGCCCTGGAAAATGATAAATATAAGAGTCCCTACACTGTCTGCTCCTTAGAGCTTTACTTCAAAAGCCTGGCTATTAAAAGTGCGACTTAAGGAGGGGAGGTAATCTACGAAATTGTTCAAATACATCTACTTACAAGAGAACTTTATAGAAAGTTAATGCAAGTCTATCCTCAGGTGGAGGGTCAGGGGCTAGGAATTACAGTCTTCCTTGGTACCCGAGGTACATTTTCAGTAGGCATGTTTCCAGCCTTGCACAGAGAGCCAACCAACTTTGCAAACTCTTCTCTGAAGCTTAGACAATGCGTCACCCTCTCTGTCATCTACTTTAGTTCTTGTCAGACTCAGTCCCATGACAGCTGCAAACCTGGATCTCATTAGCGGAGTTCTTCAGTACATTGGGTTTGCTGACTTAGGCTTTCCTTCAATATGAGGGCTGGTGTTGGAAAAAAATAGCTTTTGCATTTCCTGTAACTTTAGTGTGAAAAAATATCTCCATGCCTTGTTCCAAATCACTGTGTTAAAGCTCCACAAAGCATGTTTCTTTCTGAAGTTTTTTTTTTTTCTCTATTAGAATAGTTTAGGGCTGGGCTGGATGAGGAGGGGCAGGACCAATGATACTGTCATTTTCTTAATCTAAGCTGTGACAAGTATCACTCATCAATCACAGCACTCTGTAAATATGAGCAATGAAACCTTCAGAACCCTTTACCAGCACTGCATGGAGGGTTTAGAGAAGTCCCCAGTAGGGAGTAGAATTTGAACACCGCACCCATTCCTTCATACAATGCAAAGCTGAAAATACAATTCCTAATAGTGATCTGAGTACAAGGAGGCCCAAGAAGTATAGTTTCATACAATAGAAAGATATTTTCAAATATCTCCTCATTGGACAAATGACCTATGCACAGTCTTCATGTATAGAAGACCTCATTGAACATGACGATATTTTATCTTCAGAAACATCCTTTTCAAAGCTCACCACTTGTGAGCCCTTGGGTTTTTCCTCCCAGGTTGCCAAGGACCTCAGAGTCAAACTGACTGCTCAGATGTCACAAATACACTAAACGTGATGCTATCTCTCCTCTCCCTTTCAAATCCTTGCCTCTTTCTTAACACAGCAACACTGTGACTGTGCTTTTATTGGCAGCATCTCCAACCCATTTCTGGCATCAGGTGAAGGAGGAGTAAACAAACATCTCCAGGGTAAGGTGGCTCTGGTACCCAGAGTGCTATGGCTCCCTGCACTCACAATCACTGAATTCACTTGTCTGCCAGAGTCTGGGGATGAAGAGAACTAATTAGCTCCCTTCTCATTCTAAACACTAATCAGTCCCCATGAACCTCTTGGCTGGGATCCACAGCTGATAATGCAGGAGGCTCCAGGCTGCCTGGGCAATTCTGAAGCTTGGCTGGGATCTACTATCCTGGGAGAATCGTAACCCTATCACTGTCTTCTCCTTGTTAGCAGTCAGGATGCGGCTGCACACCACCAGTTCATGCTTCTCCAAAATTGGACACTGATACGTAGGGACTTTGGAACGTTTTTTTTTTTCTGGCTCTGTGCGAGTTTATGAAAATCCATCTCGATGGGGGTGGGCACTGGGGAAAACGATGATAAAGAGGGACTTGAAGGACCTCAGTGTGCTCAAGGACATGAGTAATGGATGTTTTGGTAGAAAGAAACCGGGTTCATACCCATGCATGGATAGTGAATATTATAATGAGTGTGGAAACCTGGAGACTGGGAAAAGTGAAGGTGAAATGGTTTCTCTTATGGAAGCCTCTACAGAGCCCTGAATGTACTAACAAACACCCCAATTCTCCATGTCAAGATGATGTAAGTGCGTTCTAAGTACCTTGTTTTGAGGGCATCTCATGGGCTCAGGATCCCATGGGGACATGCTGGAGTAAGTGACTTGCAATGTGGGTTCCTTGTCACCATTCCTCACTGCCTCTGGGACTCTAGTCCCTGTGTCCCCGGGCCTGATAAGGCGGACTTACCACAGGATGATGGGTCTTCTAACAGGTCCATGATAGCTGAGTCAGCGCCCTTGGTGTAGACAATGATCTCACCTGTCAGGGGGTGCCTCACCACTACTGACATTCTCTTCCGGATAGAGTCAAAGCCCAGTGTGAAGAGGAGGTCAAAGGTGAGACAGGTGCCCTGTGGCAGACGTACAGTCACCTGCTCAGGTGTCCTGGACACTAGCGTGAAACTGTAGGCACGGGCAGCGTGCACTAGAGCAGCCTCATCAGGGCTCTCCGCCTCGTAGCACAGCTCAGGTCCATCTAGGCTGAGAGCTGGGGCCTCCAGCCCCTCCTCCGGAGAAGCCCCTGACCCAGACCCCAGGACGTCACCCTGCTCCCACACGCTGCTCCTGTAGCCGCCATCTGTGGAGCAGTCTCCACTACACACGGAGGTATCATCTTTGTCATCTGAATCTGTGGTGGGCATGTTGGGCCCTAGACTCTCTCCTAGATCTGTGTCAGAGGGAGCAGTGGATGAGAATGATTGGCTGAGGCTCAAAAGCTTCAGCCTCTGGAAGAGCTGCTGGATCTTCTCCAAGGATGTTCCCAGAGCCTTATTGGAGGGCGGGGTGGTAACCTGTGGTTGAATGAGGGAAGTGCACCATTACTCCAAGCACAGAAACTGTTTCATACAGAATATGAAGAACATTTTTGCAATCAGTGGATTATTTGAGTCTTCTATAGTCATAGACAAGACCCCTGTGTTCCATGGACCTCTGCCTATCCTCCCATACAAAGAGGGTGTTGGCTCAGATGTTTCCCTCTAGGCCTGACATTCTAGGTGTGGCCGGTGCTCATATTCCTGTGGTTTCTGAGCGTTCCACTCTGGTCATAGTGGAGAGAAATAAAAGAGATGAAAGCCAGAGACTCAAAAGTACACACTCTTTCAGCTTATTGTATGGTAAACTGCTTTTCTGTGTGTGAATCATCACTTTTAATCTTCTCTGAAATTCGATGGGCTACCATCAGCGTGGGTGTGGAAACCTGACACCCAGAGGTTCAATAGATTTGCCAAGATAACACCGTGTTTTGGTAACAGAGCTGGGGCTCAATTCTGAGTCTGGGTCCAGTCCTTGGAGTTGGGCTAGTGCCAGCCTTCTTATTAACTTGAAAACTGGAGTTGGATGCTAGCTTTCCCAAAATAGTACTTCTCGAAAATAGTTACTTGTTCAGATAATGCTTCCTGCCTCCTATTGCCTCTGCCTCCCAAGTGCTGGGATTAAAGGCGTGCGCCACCACGCCCAGCTATCCTATATATCACTGGAAATGTTTGATCATGAGGTGACTTTTCTGGGTGGTTTGAAATCTTGGCATAATGAGAGGAGGTTATAATGTAGTGAATCCTGTTTTCTTTGTTTTATTAAAGCCACAAGTTGCACCAATCATTACTCTATCAGTGAATTTTATGGAGTTTGGCTGGGTCTGTAGATAACTGAAGACCCATCTACCCTCAGCAGTTTTCATTGCTTAACTTCATATAGGCAACCACATTTCTGCATTATTTCCAAAGGAAGCACATAACACAAGCTAATTAATTTTAACCTCCATATAAAAGCAGATTCTGGTATGACCATGACAGAGTCACACAGGTGGGTCTGCCATGTATTACTCTTATCTCCTTAGTTAAGTTGCTCAAGACCTCAGAATTCACTTGTTAAATCCAAAATATATCCCATACCAAGTTCCAGTGTTGTAAGTAATGTAGGTAAAGTATTTAGCATGGGACCTGGCGCGCACCCAGATACTCAATAAATATTTACTCAGTATCTGCCCTACAGGTGGATAGACAAAGGTTGAAAGTTGCACAAGCAGCTGATGTGTAACTTTTCCCATTTAACTTCTAAAGAGGGAAACAAACCTAGTAAGGCAACATGCCTGATCTGAGTTTCACAGCTACGGGCAGAAGACACTGTGGTTAGCATCAAAGAGTCACGTCTTTTTGACCAGAGATTTTTCCCTTTCCCATTCACCTTTATACTTCTCTCTCCCCCTCATCACCATTTGCAACTGTGTCATTTCGTTGGTCCTTACCCTCTTTCTGGGCTCAGTGGTTGTAGACACCATGACCGAGTTGCAGATGGTGAGGGCAAGGAAGAAGTCAGCAATGGAGGCAGTGGTGGAGTGGGAAGGCTTGGCAATCTTGGTGTCTGAGGTCTCCAGCCACAGGGCAGCGTCTCTCACCTTACTCAGGAGGTTTTTGTCAGGAGTCACATCTTTTTCCTGGAAGAAAAAAATAAAGCCCAAGTGAGATCTTTTCCCGAGAGGACTGGGGAAGGAGGTCCCTCCCAGCAGGCTCTGCATGTCTGGGGTAAGGATAACTCTGTCTTTCCTGTGATCTTTCGTCCAGCACATTCCTACCTTCTGCTGTTCATTGCTCAAGTTTTATTTGACTCCACACGGTTAATCAGCTCCATGGGACCATCAGTTGCCAGGCGCTGGCATTTCTCCCCATTTAGCATCTCCTCACCACTTGTTCCCCACTCCTCTTTCTTTCAGTTCAGTCTGGGTTCTGCAGCCCTCAGTTGTGTATTTTTGCACAAACTTTATACCAGTACCACTGTCTCTCAGCTATTCTCACCCTTCTCATGAGCGTGTACGATGTCATGTTCCCAAGACACCACTTTCTTCCTGGATCTTCTGGCTTCCAAGAAGATCTCCAGATCATCACCGTCAGCACCATCAACTTCTTCTGCGGCTACATCCTTTCACAAGTTGTCCCAATTTTTTCCTCCAGTAGACCCTAGAGGTCTCTGTTGCATTCTGGACACACAATCTCCTTCTATGCCTCTGGTCACATCCATTCCTACACCTAGATCTTAATGACCATAGAAATGCCACCTGCTCATAAGACTCTATCCAACCTGCAGTGAATTCCTCTGAACCACGAAAATAGGTTCTACAGTGACACACTGTCCACAGGTACCAGGCATGTAAAGCGAATGAAGGAAGTAGGCCAAGGCACTGTTGAGCTCATTATGGGAGGGAAGGTGCTGTTGACCTGGCAAACCATACTGCCAGTTTTGTTTAGCAAAATGCTCCAAGGCTGGTGGTCTCTTTGCCAAGAATCCTGACTCTTCAGGATGAAGCAGAGATGATAAGTGACCTCTTTTCTCTTTTCCTTCCTTTTTTGCTTTCTGAGCTGAAGCTTATTATTTTTTTTCAATTTTTCACATTTTTGTAGAACTTTCCATTTGAACTGTCATTCTGGAATAGGGGCTATCCATCTTTCCTGGATTTGAATATTGTGCTTCTAAAAGTAGCTCACATTTATGAAGTGCTTCCTACATTCCCAAGCCCAAGGCATTTGTAGGACCCCTCACCAGACTGTCACATGACAATCTGGTGGGGATGTATGAATGTAATCCCCTCTTAACCAAAGCCCAGAGATGTGGGCTGATTTCATTACTGGCTCTTAGCAAGACAGGGTGAAGCCCTAATCATATATCAGATCCCTGTACAAGAGACACAATATCTTCTTTCCTGGGATTATAGCATAGGGGGTTCATTAGTACTCTGTCTTAAATTCTGTAGCCAGATTAGCCAACACTACCCAAACACTGAGGCCATTTTTCATAATGAGAGCTCCTCTCCATGCAGCATTTCATATGTTCCCAGTACATCCGTCATCTCAATATTGCCCTCCAATTAGTATTGCTATTGTCTCGGTGCTGTTACTTCTGAATTTTAGATTATAAACTCATGCCTAGCAAAATTTAGTGCCTCATCTAAACTCTCACAATAAACAGCTAAGTATTTCCTCAGTTGATTCTTGGTAGTTTGACTCTAGAATATTCTCCTAAACCAGGTAAGATCCTTCATGATAAGGAACTGGCCTTTGGGACTTGGTGAGAGAGAGATCCTTTAGTGCCTGGAATCCCAGATACTGTGGACTGACTTGCATATCAAAACTGAGTTCTTAGCCGGGCGGTGGTGGCGCACGCCTTTAATCCCAGCACTCGGGAGGCAGAGGCAGGCGGATCTCTGTGAGTTCGAGGCCAGCCTGGTCTACAAAGTGAGTCCAGGACAGCCAGAGATATACAGAGAAACCCTGTCTCAAAAAAACCAAAAAAACCAAAACAAAACAAAACAAAAAAAACCTGAGTTCTTAGCAGTTTGGGAGACTGTGAAAGTATTCCTCTTCCTGAAAAAGAGTTTTTTGTTTTTTTTTGGGTGGGAGATGGTGCATGATTGGGATTCTAAACCTCTTACAGACACCCAGAAGCAGGAAGAAAACTTTGAGGCCATCAAAGTTCAATCCTCTATTATCCTGCAAAGAAGCAGGAAGTGAACTGCTCTAGGCCATGCCTTGCCTTAGGGTCAGAAGCAGGCCAGCCTCCCTCCACCAGTGTTCACATTATGAATTGATCACACACCCAGAATCACTTAGCAAGTGCTTGTTTCTTGCTCAGGTACTCACTAGTCTACAAGTGCCATGAGGATGATGGCTTGTCTCCGATGTGTCCCCTGTGCCTGTGGGTTATGGACATGCAGAACGTTGAGTGACTATTTTCTAGAGTCCTTTGCTTGCCCACCACGGATGAACTCTTGACTTTATTTTTATTTATGTTTTGGATTGTGTGTGCACATGCGGGAGTACCAAGAGCAGAGGCCAGAGAACAACTTCTGGAAGTCAGTTCTCTCCTTGTGGCTCCCAAGAATCAAACTTAGACCATCAGGCTAGTTGTCAGGTGACTTTACCTGTTGTGACATCTCACTGGCCCTTGACATTTATTTATTAAAAGTGTTCCTTAATGCATTTCTACTTGATCACATGGCAGTGTTGTAAAAGGCTTCTGCAGGTATTGGAAGAAGATGCCAATCAACCTTTACGTTGTCACCAGACCATTGCTGCCTAGCAAGGTTCTTTAGGGTTGTGTGCTCTGGCCCACTGTTTTTCTGTATGATCTCTTAGCATTTGGGAACTTGGCTTTTAGAACACAGAGAAAAAGGCACTCCTTCCCACACTGCTGGTGACTCTGAAGGAAAAGAAACAGGAATTTATGGTGGACTTTTATGGGTTTTTCAAGCCAGAGCTCTGTGATAGCCATAAGTCTCAGTTGGTTAGCTTTCCTTCTACTGTCAGTCACCTGAAGCATACCAATGGTGTGTGATCTCGAGGTTCACATGAAGGGATGCTGTTATCATTAGATTGCCTTTGCTGATAATAGGTACATAGCTAGGTACTTTGCTAAGTACCCTTATTTATCATCAACATTAGCTACTGTCATTTTCCATTTTGATTATGAGGTAAAGGAGGCTCATCAAAATGAAGTAATTTGTCCAAGGTCTCAAATCCTGTGCTGGGATTCCCGATCCAGTTCTTCCTGATCCATAAGCCTGAACTCTTAAATGTCACACTGGTGCTTCCCAAACTAGGTTGTACTTCAGGCCACCTGGAGCGGGCCTGGTACCTGCAGGTCTAACTAGCTCACAGGAGGGGCTTGTATTGCTGGTTCAAGAGCACAATGTGAACAGCAGAAGTGTGTGCCACATGACCGCCCAGAGACTGCTCCTCCTTTCTGGCTGGAACACATTCCCACACTGAAGTCTGGGGAAACTACGCCAGCTTCTGTTATGCTATTCTCCTTTCAGGGTGTGTGTGTGTGTGTGTGTGTGTGTGTGTGTGTGTGTGTGTGTGTG
>CAJQZJ010032716.1:1650294-1665380 GCA_907164525.1 Lophiomys imhausi | reverse complement strand
TGTGTGTGTGTGTGTGTGTGTGTGTGTGTGTGTGTGTGTGTGTGTGTACTAACTCAGTTCTATAGGCTACCTTCAGACCATGAAAAGTTACAGTCCAGACATCTTACATCTTCCTGTTCTAAACCAAAACACTGAGCTGGTGAAATCTAAGACATCTGTTAAAATGGAAGTCATTTTCTAAATGTGCCAAATTTGATCCTGTGCTTAGATGTAGACCTGTCCTGACACACCAGGTAATGTTACAGGAGAAATTTCTAAGCCTGGCTTCATGACTGCTACACAGGGTACATTCTGTCCTTGGTATAAACACATTGCTGTATGGAGGCATGAAATAACTTGCCAAAATGCCACAGAACCTCTGTGCGTGTGTGTGGGTGGGGGAATCAGAATAGTCCTTGCCTTCTTGTTCTCTTAAGAGAGCAGGGTACATTGGGCCCTCATACCATTTTCTTGGTGACAATATTCTCTTCCCACAATGGTACAACGCCGGAACACCATCTTGTTTTCTGTCAGGGTCCCTGTCTTGTCAGAGAAGATGTACTGGATCTGACCCAGGTCCTCTGTAATGTTGAGGGCTCGACACTGAATGGACAAATCAGTTTCCTCATCATACAGGTCAAGGTCATTGTGAAGGAGGAAAACTTGCCCAAGCTTCACCAGCTCAATGGACACATATAAGGAGATCGGGATCAGCACCTGAGGGAGATGGATTCACACTGTGTCAGAAACCGGCTTGATCCCTGCTCCCAGAGCCTCACTATTGGGTAGCAAAGACATTTGACAGAAAGGTGAGGACAGTTCATAGCATGACTTTTCCTGAGAAATTAAGTCAGTGACTTCAGGTCTGCCTTGGAATTCTCAGGGAAAATGGGGTAGAGATATACCTCTTCAACCTGTGGTACCTGGGTGAGGCAGGCACACATCACTGCTTGTTTACTGACAGCATGATGGAGAATTCATATTCTAGTGACACTATATAGAAAAAGAAATATATATATGATGTGCCTGTCTCATGAAGTAGAAGAAAGGAAATCAGAGAGGACAGAGTCATAGACTGGATGGACTCTTCCCTGTACATGACATTCGTAGTAGAGTTCTGGTCAGTGGGAGGGGCTTGGTTGTTTGGGGGGTGATAGTGAGCAGGCACCATATAGCAAGAATGGAGGAAGGGGGCTGTAGGAGACGAGATGGGTTCAAGTTCCATATCTTTTGGAGCCTTGTTGGCTTCTGTAAGGACTTTGGATTTTATTCTGAGTAGACATGAAACCAGCAGATTCTGTTCAGGGAAGTGGTGTGTTTTGATTTCCTGTTAAGAAAGATCAAACTGCCATGATGAATGGGTGGTTGAAAACGGCTCACCAGTCAGGATCAAAGTTCTACAAGACATTGACTGCAGGTGAGACTTCACCAAACAAAACAGCAACTTCTCATTTTCTGTGAGCTGTGTTTTCTTATAGAACCCAAATATTTAAAGAAATTCACCTCTTCATCTCTTACTACATAATTTATTGCTCTTAACTATGTTTTCTCATCTACTTTGTTCTGCATTAATATCATCAAACACTAGAACAGCAACTTCTGAATTCATTCTATCTCCAACACTTGGGGTTTGAGAGTCCTTGGTAGCCTGTGTTATTTAATCTTCCTTTGGTCTTTGTTTTTAATGTTTTTCCTGTTCTGTGTCTGGCAAAGGGACATATACATGGGTGACTGTTGCTGTCTCACTCTTTAAATATTTTCCTACAGCTATCTGAGTGGTTGTCCTGACATTACCTTCAGTATGAACACCTGACAGATGCACCAGAAAGCAATAACCGTTTTCCCATCTTGTCCTCGTTACTTCTTTCTGAGGCAGGCACTTATTTTTTTTTTATTTTGCAAAGCTCTAGAGGTTAGAGAGCTCCTACCTGGAGCAGGATGATCATTGTGAGGAACATATAGAAGCCTCCAAGGGCAAGAGAAAGAAAGTTTCCATCAGCATCTGGCACGTCGAAGGGAGGATGTTCTTTAAAGGTACCATTCCAGAGGCTGTGTCCTGAGAACAAACAAAAGTAGGCATGAGACAAAATCTGTACTTAGTCCTTAAGTTAGCCAGGTACCCATGACCTATTCCTGGACGTGGGTGGGTATTTGAAGAGCCCATTCTTTTTCCACATGACACAGTGTTATCACCTTCTCCTCCTTCTCATTTCCTTTAGCTTGACATTGGTCCTTCATGTACCCAATTCCTCACTGTTCAATGCCTTGATGGACTCATGGACACTAAGTCTGTTTTTACTGGGATCTATTAGTATGAATATTATCTGTATTTTGGTGGACTCTTATCACATAAGTGCTGGAAAGATAATGGAATATGTACTTTTCAGTCGTATTGTAAGAAGTGTGTGGTTGGGCAGTCTTGATACATCTGTCCTCCAGTTTTCCTTCTCCTATCTACCCATTTCCTCATCAACTCATTTACCCAATCACCCATCCCTTCTCAATCTTCTATCCTATATCCAATAACTATTTTTTAAATGTTTATTTATTACTTCAAGTTATATCTCCATCACAGTGCCCTCTTTCCACCCCTCCCAGTCCCAACCTCCCACCTTCTACCTCCTCTCCCTTCTATCCCACTCCTCTGGAGTAGGGTGTCCCTATATATCAGTCCCCTGTCCCAGTTAAGCAGTCATATGAGGGCTAAGAGCTTCCTCATGTTCTGGGGACCTACAAGGCAGTACCACCAGGGCAAAGTGTCTCATTGACAGGTAACAAAGTCTATGTTCCTGTTCCTTTTTGGTGGATTGGTTGCAGTATAGTTATCCTTCAATAATTATTAATTGTATCAGTCCTGGGTTTTGTTCTTGAGTAATTCCCACTAAGGAAGGGACTATGACCTTAAAGCTCTATGAGGGTGCATGTGTGAGAGCATGGAATGCCAAGAGAGTCCACGGAACTCACATCATATATGCTCTGAATTCTGTTTCCTTATTTGTTAAAGGGGTGACAACACCCATTATCACAGGACTATGCAAGATGAGCTACATCCAGCACCTGCTATAGATCTATCCGAACTCGAATGTCCTTGTCTGTTAATTAATGATAGTTATCCTATAGAGTTATTATGAAACTGGAATATCCCATTGTGTAGAATTCTGTGCTGGATAGTTTTCTGTCAGCTTTAATACAAGGAAGAGGGAACCTCAACTGAGAAAATTCCGCTACCAGATTGGCCTATGTACAAATCAGTGGTACATTTTCTTGATTGATGATTGATAAGGGAGGGACCATCTCACTGAGGAGATGCCATCCCTGGGCAGGTGGTCCTGGATAGTATAAGAACACAGGTTGAGCAAGCCATGACTTCTGCTCTAGTTTCCACCTAGTTTTTGCCTCAACTTCTTTCAATGATGGACTGTGATGTGGAATAAATCCTAACTAAAACAAATGCTCTCAGCTTAAGGGCACAAACTATAGAGAGTACAGTTCATATAGAAAATATGGCATCCTTCCCCCCCTTCTCCCCTCAGGCTGGGAGAAATATTTCATAGTCATTTCAAAAGAAAGGAGAACTACAGACATGATAGAACACAGGACATACACCAAGAAGGGGTTGTCGCAGCAAGATGGGAAAGCATAGGAACTCAGAGAAGCTATAAAGTGAAACAGGAGACCTGGGGCAGGGGAAAGGATTGGAGCCTTGGCAAATGTGTGTGTATGCAGGAGGGCATTATGGGCCCAGCAAGAAGACACACCTTGTTATAAAAAACAAATGGACCATTTGGTAAGGAACCATTGTATGAGAGTTGTTATGGGAGAACTTTCTCCTTTTCAAGGGCTATGCCTTAATGAGGGGGCCAAGAGTCCTGTGTCATAAAAGTTGCTATGTGCAATAGAGAATTTTCCCTTCTTCGCCATTGATATTCTCCCTTTATCATTTTGGAGAACCTGCAAAGCCGATTATGGGTCACCTGTATCTTATCTCTGTGTGGCCATGTACTCATTAACTCTTTCTACCCCCAAGAAATACTGATCTCAAATGCCCTTTCAGTTCTGGTGTGCCTGAAGTGTCTACTCAACATGGAGGTATAGTTTCTGCGGCCATGTGGGCAGGGGCAGGAGTGGCTGGGTCCTTGCTAGGGTTTCTTCTGTCGTCCTCTGCTGCCTTTCCAGCTATTAGCTGCCCACTCAGGCACAGCTGTTAGACTCACCTGGCAGGTTCATTACATAAACAACCCTGGCCACCTTGAGACAAGCCATGGCGACTCACTATACTGACACACTAGATCTCTCTCTCTGCCGTTTAGACACCATCTTCTTAAATGTGATGATGTTATGATTTCAGAATAAGGCAGGCAGCAAATGCGATTGCTGATCCTTGGGTCAGCCTCATCCAGTGTGTCTGAGCTTACGATTTTCCTTTTGATCTTCCCTGATTTGTTGTGGGGTCTCCTTAAGCATTCTGTGAAACATCCATAGATTTAAGATGACAGGTAAGAGCTCCACGGAGGACCCTTTCTTATCTGCACTCTGAAGGTCAACTTAAATGGCTCTAGTTCACTCCTTTCTATACCTTCTGAAGTTTGGTCTTGCTCTTATACACTAGACACCCAACTACTGATTGTCTATAGTCATTCTCTTTCCCAACTCTGTGCCCTCCTGTGCTGCCCATGTGTCTAAGTATGGTCTTCTCTCCCCAGAGTTCCCTGCCTTACTGTGCTTCTGAACTTGCGCCTGCCTCCTATCTCCTGAAGCAAATGTCTACCACATTTAGCAATCAGCTAGAGCAGATACCTCTCCAGGAAAGACTCCCCTCACTGGTGTTTCCACAGTGACTATAGGAGGTAAAATAACACATCACCCTAACAAGATTCATCCTCACTGGTGGGTCCTGGGAAGAGGCTGTCTTATGAGGCAAAAAGAAATTTGTGGATACAATTAAACTCATGAAATATGAAGTGGGGGGTATCCTGGATTCTCCTGGCAAGTTCGAAGATATAATTACAGCTGTGCTTATAAAAGCAAGTGCCAAAGACAGGCCTGGGGAGATATGAGCAGGGGCTGGAAGATGCTGCTAGTGCAATGAACAAAGGCATGCAGGAAGCTTCTAGAAACGGACCAGGGTAGCACTGGTTTCCTCCCTCAGTCTCTTCAGAAGGAATCAGGTATGCTGAAACTATGGTCTTAACCCAGTACAATTGGACTTCTAATGCTTAAGGAAGAAACAAAGAGAATTTGTGCTGTTTTGGATCCCTCAGTATGAGTTAATTTCATTAGAATAACTGGCAACAAATGCAGTTCCCATGGGTGGTGTCCCATTGAGTGGGGCAGGGCAAGCTCTTGATTCTGTTCTTGTTTGACACCTCCTAGGTAGATTGTGGGCTCTCCAAGGATCAGTCCTGTGAGTCACTCATATTGCTATCCTTCCTTGCTCAGAGAACACCTGGGTTCCATGAGGTGTTTTTCAACCCATCAATGGTCCACGGTGTTGCTAATATTTAAGAACACATGCGTTTTCAGGGGATTTTCATCAGTACCCCAGTAAAGTAGGCAGTGAAGAATTGATTTTTCTTTCAGAGAGTTAAAACTCAGAATTATAGTGATTTGCCCAAAGGAACAGATTTCTATGTTGTTTTTTTGCAGAAGGCCCCATACCTATAGCTCCAATGAGGCACATGAGGAAGAGGATGCCAATGCAGAAGAAGATATCTATGTTGATGCGCCGCTCAATTTTGCTTCGTTTGTAGCGGGGTCCACTATTGTTCAGCATGGCTTTTGTCTCATGGCCTTTGAGAGAAAATTGGAAAAGTCAGTTTCTTGGCACCCACTGGAGCTTTTGGTAAAAGCAAGGTTTCATTTGCTAAGTCGAACCCGTCCTGTTTCAGGGAGTCAACTCAGAACAGGTGGTACAAGCCTCACAAAGTCAGTCAGCAGGAATCATTCCCTGAGCATCATCTACATGCCAGGCTCTGTGGTGGACCACACTAGAACTCCAACGCCGTGGGAGGGATGTACACTGCATCACTCTTAAGAGTGCCCCTTGTTTTTAGGTGCCACATGTTTGTGTGGTTAGTATGACAATGCTGTCTTGAGAAAGGGATCCCTTCCTAATTTACAAAGAATGTGATCTTGTGTCTCTGTTAGGCTAGTGGTAGGATAGAATGGTAAACAGGTGGCTTTTAGTCTGGTAGAGACGCAAACAAATAAAATTAGTATAGCTATTAACAAGCCCCATGAGATAAATAATAACAGTAATCAAAGGGCTGAGGTGGACACAGCATGGTAATTCGACAGAGTGATCAGCAAGAGCTTCTCAGAGAAAGTGACACTTAGGAGTGAAAGATGAGTTAGAGAGGAGAGGTTTAGTCGGAAAGAAATGCACGGCAGCGGTCCTGCGGTAGGTCTGAGTTTGGGGCCAGTAGTGTTTCCCTGTTTGTTTCTTTGTGTCTAAGGTGCTGATGTTTCACATGGAAGAGCGGTGGAGTCAGCATCTGCTATCCTAGCACTCATTGGCAACACTTCCACATAAAACCTTGTTCAAAGAAGAAATGCCAAAGTTGGAAGACTATCAGTTTTCCTTGTTGCTTCTTTTTCTACCTGGGCAGGGCAGAAGGAACTTGTCCAATGTGAAAGAATAAATTAACTTTGGAATCACACGGGAAATCAGGATCCTTCCTTCTGTCAACTCATGATGCCCAGGGAACTTCAGGTGAGGTGGTGAGAAACTAGCATTTGACCTTCAGACTGTGTCTCTTCTTAGGAGTTGCTGGATTTTAATTATTGTGCATACTCAGCACCACTCAAGGTGAAATAATGCCACTCATATTTTTTTTCTGTATAAAATTAAAGAAAATCAGTATGCCAATTCCAGAAGCAAATGGCTGCAATGCTACTGAGTTAGCTGCCATGAAGAATTAAAATAGTGACAACAGTAGGAGTACTGAGCTCAGACTGTTAAATTAGATTCTAATTCCTACAGTTGTGAGGGGCTCGGACAGTGTGAAGGGCACAGGTGACTATATTCATCTCCTACTACCTGCCTCAGGCCCACCTCCCAGGGGTCCTCACCCTCTAAGACCACTCCATTCTTCAGGAAGGAAGTGGGGTCAAAGACAAGGCAGTTAGGATAGGGGTGCTAGAGTTGGGACTCAGATGTGTATGCATATGACCTTGGCTTACAGGAAGTTCATCTCAGGAGATGTGGGACCTTCATAAAATGGATTCTCCTGCACTTGACCTTCTCATGGGCAAAATGGGATAATGACTGTGTATGCGTGGGTGGGGGGATGGGGGTGGGTATGTGTGTGTATGGAAGAGTCTAATTAGCTCTAGATAAGTAAGATGGTCTCAATAAATGCTTGCTGTGAGAAGCACATACCTCCACACTAGAGCTTATTCTTCTAGAAAACTCTCCTCTCTATGGCTCCCTGTGGCAAGGGGATTGCCCCATCATGATATGACACAGGCAAGAGGGTCCTAACCAGAGCTGAGCCAATTCCTGTGTCAGGTCCTTATATCTCCGTACACTGTGAACCAAATCAAACTTCTTTTCTTGAAAGTTATCCTGCCTCAGTTATTGTAGGTATAGTGAGGAAAACATCTCCACATCCAGAGCTACATAGTGGATAAAGGAAGTATTAAAATCATAACTGGAAAAATACCCCAGTAACTGGAGTTCATCAAGCCTTCCTTTCACCAGATGTATCACTAGGTGACTTGCACAGGATAGGCCATTTGATGTTCTTTCTCTTATACAAGTAGGAAAAGTGAAACATGAAGGGAGAAGCTATCCTTTTGTGGTGTTATTCTGAAGAACTACCTGCGCTTATGTACACAAACCACCTCTGGGCTGATGAACTGAGTCCTTCTCATCTGGTGGGACACATGGTAGCGACTCAGCATCTCAATATGTCTCCTGTGGACTGAGTGAACTCCGGTGGCTCACAGCTGTTTTGTACTTAGCTGAAAATGGGAAATCACATGGCTCTGCGCCTATGAGTTTCTACTGTGTGAAGACTGATTTAGAGCGAAGGCTGGCAAAGGGAGTATTAAGACAGGTTGGAAAAAAGAAATTGCAGAGACAATGACCTGCATAGATGACAATGCCAGCTGCCACCTCGGTGTTTCGAATGGTACAGCCTCGGAGCAGAAGACTCTCGCTGCCAAAGCCAGTTCTGGTCTGGTCAGGATGCTCCCTGGGAATGAGGAACGAAGGTCACAGTGTGTTTTCTGCTGGTCTCCTTATATGGTTTCTGGTTGGTATAATGGAACTAGGAGGTGGGAGTAAAAGCAATCCAGTTCCCCTTTTTTTTCAAGAGCTACTGCTTATTCTGGAAATCCTAGCTCTGTGTCCAGTTGAACCTTACCATTGCTCCTGGGAGGCCAGGGTGAGATTGGACCATCACAAGGGGATATTGTTCCTTCCAAGGAATTCCTCATTTACTCACATTAAAAGCAGAGCTCTATTGAAAAACAAATCTTGGGTTTTAATTCTTACCCACAAATTACTCGTAGGGATAAAGGGCAGGGAATGGGCTTCTGGACCTTGGAGGTCTGGTGCTGTGTCTCCTTAGGGTAGTGTTCACACCCCCCCCCCCCATTCCTTCCTGTTCCAAACTAGCTGCTGGGGACCAGAACCACACTAGCTAAGCATCCTGGTCAATAAAAGATGCCCGATCTTCATGCCTTTTATATCACGATGCAGAGGTAGGAAGTAAAATAAAGCAGGAGGGGGGTGGATTACAACCCTCTAACATCTGAACTACCACACTCACTGGGTCTCTCTCTCCATACATTCTCTCCCTCACTCAATCCCTCAAAAAGTACGTAGGGCTCTGAGGGGAGCACAGTGACCCAGGTCTCTCACTTGCTTGGTTAGAGTTACCCTCAGGTATTTTATATTGTTTGTGGCTATTGTGAAGGATGATGTTTCCTTAATGATATTTCTTTGTTGGCCCATATATCTTTTGTGTAAAGAAGGGCTACTGATTTTTTAGAATTAATTTTGTATCCAGCCACCTTGCTGAAGGTGTTTACCAGCTGAAGGAGTTCTCTTGTAGAATTTTTGGGGTCACTGATGTATATTATCATATCATCTGGGAAGAGGGATACTTTGATTTCTTCCTTTCCAATTTGTATCCCCTTGATCTCCTTTAGTTGTCTTATTGCTTTAGCAAGAACTTCAGGTACTATGTTGAAGAGATATGGGGAGAGTGGGCATCCTTGCCTTGTCCCTGATTTTAGAGGAAATGCTTTAAATTTGTGTTCATTTAATTTGATGTTGGCTATTGGCTTGCTGTATATTGCCTTTATTATGTTTAGGTATGGTCCTTTTATGCCTGATCTCTCCAGGAATTTTAATATGAAGGGGTGTTAGATTTTTCAAATGGTTGTTTAGCATCTAATGAGATGATCACGTGGTTTTTTTCTTTCAGCTTGTTTATATGGTGAATTATGTTGATGGATTTTTATATATTGAACCACCCCTGTGGTTCAAGGTATATGATATTTTTGATGTGATCTTGGATTTGGTTTGCAAGTATTTTACTGAGTATCTTTGCATCAATACTCATGAGGGAAATTGGTTTGAAATTTTCTTTTTCCGTTGGGTCTTTGTGTGGTTTAGGTATCAGGGTGACTGTGACATCATAGAATGAGTTTGACAATGTTCCTTCTGTTTCTATTCTGTGGAAGGGTTTGGGGAGCATTGGTATTTGCTCTTCTTTGAAGGTCTGGTAGAATTTTGTGCTGAAACCATCTGGTCCTGGGCTTTTTTTTAGGTTGGGAGACTTTTAATGACTGCTTCTATTTCCTTAGGGCTTATAGGACTGTTTAATTTGTTTACCTGATCTTGATTTAATCTTGGTACATGGAATCTATCAAGAAAATTGTCTTTTTCACTTATGTTTTCCAATTTTGTGGAGTTTAGACTTTGAAGTAAGACCTAATGATTCTTTGGATTTCATCAATGTCTGTTGCTCTTTCCCCCTTTTCATTTCTAATTTTGTTGATTTGAATATTTTCTCTCTTTCTTCAAGATAGTTTGGATAAGGGTTTGTCTATTCTCTTGATTTTCTCAAAGAACCAGCTCTTGGTTACATTTATTCTTTGTATTGTTCTCCTTTTTTCTAATATATTGATTGTAGCCCGAGTTTGATTATTTCCTGCTGTCTACTCCTCTTGGGTGTGTTTGCTTCTTTTTGTTCTAGATTTTCAGCTGTGCTTTTAAATTGTTAGTACAGGAACTCTCCAATTTCTTTTTGAAGGTGCTTAGTGCTATGAACTTTCCTCTGAGCGCTGCTTTCAATGTGTCTCCTAAGTTTGGGTAAGTTGTGGCTTTGTTTTCATTGAATTCTAAAAAGACTTTAATTTCTTCCCTGACCCAGAGATCATTGAGTAGAGAGTTGTTCAGTTTCCATGAGTTTGTAGGCTTTCCGTTGTTTCTGATATTGTTGAAGTTCAGCTTTATTCTATGGTGGTCTGATGAAATACAAAGGGTAATTGCAATTTGCTTGTATCTGTTGAGGCTTGCTTTGTGACCAACTACATGGTCTATTTTGGAGGTTATATGAGGTGCTGAGAAGAAAGTATATTATTTTGTGTTTGGGAAATGTTTTCTGTAAATATCAGTCAGATCCATTTGATTCATGATGTCTGTTAGTTTCCTTATTTCCAGGAAGCAGATTCTTAAAGAGGAAGCAAGGCATATTTCTTTCTCCAACCTCAGGAAGTATTTCAGTTTTCCACTTCATGTTAGAGACTTCTGAGCCAGAATAACGCCATCCAGTCATGACCTTCAGGGTGGCATTCTAACCTGATTCCTTTTCACTGGGATTTCGGCAGGTATAAAGGTAACATTCAGGAGACACTTGGGGGTGGGTGGTGGAGACAGGGAAGCTGCAATCTTTACAATGAACTTCTTCTTCCTGTGGCTCATCAATACCTCCTTTTCCTATGTACAGCTGTAATTTTTTCTATGTGTTAATTTAGCTAAAGGCAATTTATAAGCCAGGTCCATGCTATCATATTGACTTTAGAGGAAGGAAAACAGAGGAAAATTCGTAGATCTAGTAAGTGGCAGAATATGTCTTTGATTCTAAAATATCTTGCCCTTCCATGCTGTGCTCATACTCAATAAGCCTATTGATTGATCAAGTGATTGTCTTTTTTATTTATTGACTTAAATATTTTTTATATAGTGTATTTTAATTTAAATTCTTTTCCCTTCCCAGACTGCTTCCAGAGACTTGCCAGCACCCCACCCACATAACTTCATGTTCTTTTTCTATTTCTTACAAAGAAAAACAAAAACCAAAAAAATCAAAACAAATACCAAAGACACCAAAACCAAAACCAAAACCAAAACCAAAGCAAAGCAAAGCAAAGCAAACCAAACCAAAAAGAACACAAAAAAGTGTGGACTCCGTTTTGTCTTGGCTAACTTCTCCTGAACATAGGGTTGATCTGAAGTGTAGTTGACATACTAAATGTCACTCCACTGAAGAAAACTGATTTTAACCTTTCCCAATGGGTATCAATTGCAAACAACTTCCTGTTTTTGGGTGTCCACTTCCCTTTCTCCATGCTGGGATTTTTTATCTGGTTTGAATTTGTAGGTCATATGTATGCTGTCACCATCTTTGTGAATCCATATGTATACATGATTCACTCTGTCTGGAAGATGCTTTTTCCTTGGAGTTATCCCCATCCCTGGCTCTTAAAATCTTTCTGCCTTTTCTTCCACATAGATCCCTGGCTTGAGGGGAAGACGTCTCACTTAAGCCTGAGTGCTCCAAAGTCTCCCTCTGTACACTGTTCAGTTGTAGGTCTCTGTGTTCATTACCACCTACTACAAGAAGAAACGTCTCATATAATTGATAAAGATTGTTTTTGATACAGAGTAATATTACGTAGCTCAAACTGGCTTTGAACTATGATCCTCCTTCCTTAACCTCACAAGTACTGAGATTACAGGCATATGCCACTGTGTCCAACTTCAATAACCTTTTAAAATTCTAACAATTCCTTATTCTGCTTATAAACTACATTCACTTATGTGATTATGTTTGATTCTGTATGATTCTGGAAGGTTAACCGGGTCATTTTATAACAGCTAAAGCTCACAGAGGCTGAGATTTTTTTCCAGGGCCGTACACCTAGTGTGCTTGTACTTGACATTTTAGGCTTCTGGGATTTCAGGTAGCAGACTGTTAGCAGCTTGTAGTGTGTGGCATTGTGAGGTAACAGCACAGGGGAGTGCCGGCTTCTTTCACTCACAGGGCCCATTTTTTGAATAGATGGGAAAGAAAGCTTAGCTGTCTCATGGCTGCTGTTTCATTGAGCACTCTTTGTGAACAGAGATATTCATGGCTGACATGCAGCATTTATGTCTTGGCATTATTAATATTTGGGCAGGACAGTTCTTTGTTGTGGGATTATAAATTACAGCCTGTTGGGTGGCACCTTGGCCTCTGTCTACAAAAGGTCAATGGCACAGCTTCCCAGCTGTGACAACCAATACTGTCTCTAAACATTGCCAAATGACTCCTGATTAAGGATATTGTCTCAGATTGAGAACTGTGGTCCTACACAGATTTGTTTGTTTAATTAATCAATTATTTATCGAGGCAAGGTCTTATGTCACCACAATTGGCCTCAAACTTGTTGTGTATCTGACAATGACCTTATACTTTGGATCCTTTTGCCCTCACCTTCTAAGTGCTAGAATTACATGTGTATGCCACTACCCACAGTTTATATGGTAATGGGGATTGAACTCAGGACTTTGCATATTATAGGCAAAGAATCTACTCATTGAACTACCCCCCCCCCCAGCCCAAGCGGTTGCATTTTTAAAACCACAAGCCGATTTTCTTCAAGTAAAATATAAGAAGCCATTCATCTTCTAGCCAATCTGTGTAGCCACAGGGAATTCCTAACTTAAGTAGACCCATAGCGGCTTCTGGGATACAGAACTAGTAGACATTTGGTTTATGGGTGCTGGGCTTAAAAGACTTTTTTTTTGTCTGACATAGGTGGGGATGTAGACCCAGGTGGTAGAGTCTTCTATGATCTTTGTGTTGATCATGGGCTGGGTAGTTGGAATTCCAAGGCTTCTCTTCGAGGTCAGGAGGTGGGAGAAGACAGGAGCAGCAGCCAGAAAGAAGGGGTACTAAGATGAGTGGAGGAGGGTAGTGCTGTCTGAAGTCTGTGTGTGGTAGGTGGACCTGAGCCCACACTGATGGTGAGACAGGCTAGCTGCTAGTAGCATGAGTTTGATGGAGAAAGTGCCGGGGGGGGGGGGGGGGGTGGGAAGCCAGGCCATGAAGCTGAGCTCTAGGAGAATATGGAGAATGGTTCAAGGCACAGGTGACTTGGAGCAACCAAATCTACCACCTCAGGAATGAGGGGTACTATGCTTGCCAGAGACAACGATCAGCTTCTTTCTTGGCAGATGCATACAAAGAACTCTTCCCCAGTTCCCATCCTTCTCTCCCTATCTTCTTCCACCCTTACTGTGCATTTGAAAGGTAAGTAGCTTCAAGGCCACTGTATGCATTTTCATAGGGTAATTGGAAACACACCATTTCTGGGATGTTTGGTACCTTCTGTGAAACTTTGGGTGAATTAAGAAGTCTAGAGCACAAGATTCCCCATCTGAAACATGAAGACCATGGTCCCCACTTCCTTGCGTGACTGAACAACTACATAAGATGGTATTCTCCAGAAGGGCTCTGAGAACTGCTGTAGCACTGTAGACATTCATTCACATCCATGCACATGACTTACAGCATGATATTTACTTAGAGCAAATAGATCAGGCCAGACTTACAGGAAAATTCTAAGGCTGAACCAAAGTCGAATAGTAATAATAATTCTAACATAAACATCTATGATTAACTGGGCATTTATTTTTTGCCCAGTTTTGCTAATCTGAGCTCCAGATATGATAGACAATTTGATTCTTAGGGAAGAGAAGTCCTGCAGCATAGGTATAAATTATATCCTGCAAAGATGACAACCAAGGAATAGTTGGTAATAGATAGGTAATATCCTCTTCACACAGCTTATTGTTGGGAGAACTGCAACACAAGTCGAGGTCTGTAAAACTTCTTTAACCTCAGGATCTGGACCCTTAATAGTCTGGTCATTTCAAGGAAATATACTCTCCTGCAGCAGAGGAGATGTTTACTAGCAGCCCAGGGGCCCGCAGTACTTACATGTAGCCCTTAAACTTGCTGAGGTGGTTGTTGGGCTTCTCACACACGATGGCACTGTGGAAGTGCTCCGGTTGGAACGGCACCTCCTGCAAAAGAGAAAGGACCCCATGAAGCAGTTGGAGGAAGGACCCCATGAAGCAGTTGCATCAAAGGGATCTAGTCTTCACAGGGTCACAGGGAAAGCTAATCGCTGCTATAGGCATCACCAATGAGGCCACTGGGCTTTGCCACACTGGGATGTTTGCAGTGTGGCAGGTTAAAGTCAAGTCCTCATTAAGTCAGTAGGAAGGCAGAGTTGGGTGGAGATGAAAGGAAGGTGGAAGCAGCAGAAGTCAGCTTGTCACAGCTCTCCTCCCACCCATGGGCTCATGTGTTCTTGCTGCCTCCTTCTTCCATGAAGCTCCCTGGGCATTGCCTGGTGGGAGGCTGGTATAGATGACTCGCCCATAGCTATTCAGCTACACATGGTTGCTGGCTTTGTTCCTTTGCCTTATGGGTTTCCTCACTAACCACTACCTACTGCAGAGAAGCAGCTTCCCTGAACAAAGCTGAGGACAGCACAAATCTGTGAGTGTAAACATAAATATTTAGAATTGTAGGGCGCAAGTGATTTTCTGCGTGAATGTGTGTTGTTAACATGGGCACAGCCATGTAAAAGATAAATGCCTCAGGCACAGGGAAGTGGCAAGGCCTTCCTCTGGTGTGAGTGTTAATATTCACTGTATGTAGAAAATCTCCACATAAGGCCTTCCTCCATGTGTATGGCTTAAAGACTGGTCCCCTACAGAGATCCCTCACATGAAGATTAGCTAAACCTGCCTCCTTGCTCATCTCTATATAATAACCCTGCCTCCTTGTTTATGTTTATGTAATAACCCTGCCTCC
>CAJQZJ010032716.1:1619886-1650284 GCA_907164525.1 Lophiomys imhausi | reverse complement strand
CCTGTCTCCTTCCTTATATGTATGTAATAACCCTGCCTCCTTGTTTAACTGTAGGCATTAATTATACTCACTACCTTTTTCAGTTGTGTATAATAAACACACCGAGCTTCCAGGCTGCTGCACCTTCCCCATCTGAGAGCCCAGATAACTCAATCTCAGCTTTCCTGTACACATCTGTGTCATTTCTTCATTTCCTTGTTATCCCTAGTCTGAAGTTTTGGGAGTCAAGCTGTGCAAGGACATGTCATAGAATGCGGTTTGATAGCATATTCAGCAGAAATATTGATAGGTTCCTATATCTGTATGGCTATGATAGCCATAGTCAAAGGTTTTGACCAGGTTTATAGTATCACACATAAAATCTCTCTTATGGAGCAGGCCATGCACATATGGGCAGCACTAATTGGACTTAGGGTTTATTAATAACAGTAAACATAGATATGAAATTGGTAGGGAAATTGGGTGAAAGGCACTAGGGAGGAGTTGGAGGAGGTAGCCATGAGTGGATATGATCAATATTCATGTATAAATGTATGACACTGTCAAAGAATTAAAAAAAACATAAAAAAGAGAATATGGCTGTACTGACTGTTTTTCTGGCAGCTTTGGGTTTGTGTGCAGTCTAGAGCTGCCCAATGATGGACAATCTAATGGACATCATCCAATATGGAAGCCATTAGTGTGGCCATTGCGCATGTGAAGGATGCTGGGTTAACTCAGATTTTTATTTTTCAAATCTAAAACTTTATTAGTTACATGTAGCTAGTGGCTACCATTCTGGGTGACACAGAAATATGTGAGGCAAAAAGAAGGGGTTTTCACACTAATGGTGGTAATTCAAAAACTCAGAATGCTGAGGCAGGAGAGTCACAAGTTCAACCCCAAGCTGGCTACATAGCAAGACATTGTCTTAAAACAAAACTAACAGCAGCAAAAGAAGGAGCCATAAACATGCTAACTAGGAACAGCCATAGCCAACATGCTGCACATATAATACATTTCCAGGGTTGAGGAATAGCCACATACGTATGCATGTAGGCATACTCATATACAATGTTGCATTTCAAAAATGAATTCTTGGTACTGTATCTAGAGTTTTCCTTCAAACAGTGTGTGTACATGTGTATGTTTGTGTGTGTGGAGGTCAGAACTCAGTATTCCCTGCCTTCCTCAATACTCCTTACCTTATTTGTTTTGAACCAAGGTTTCTCACTGAATCATCAGGTGAACTAGACAGGCTAGACAGCAGACTCTAGGTCTCTTCCTATCTCACTCTCCCCAGCATTAATATTACAGGCAGACACTGTTATGCCCAACTTTTCGCATAGGTGCTGGGATCCCAAGCCAGGTAGGTCCTCACATCCCTATAGTAAGCACATTACTTACTGAACCCTCTTTTCCAGCCTGTCTTGAATATTTTGAATGTTAAACATTTTTATGAATATCTGAAAAAGTCTATTGCAAAGATATACATTAATTCTTCTCACTCTTTCCTGACTAAATATTTATATCATTTTCATTTGTTTTGGTTTTATAAAAACTCTTTTCTTGAAGTTGTTTCATCTATAGAACAGTAGGAGTAAAACATAACTAGAGATGATGATATTGCTTTCCAACTATAGTCCCTACTGAACAATCTTGTTTTTAACTCTTGAACCTCTATCTCTTCATCTGTAGAATGGAACTAACATCGCTAATCCTGCCTATCTTAGAAGATAAAATCTATATGGAAGAATTCTGCAAGGTATACCACTCTATGCAAGCAGAAGGCAGTTGTGGGAATGGTTCCTGGGTAGAGTTTTGAACATATTAGTGAGTAAATTTATCACTCAGAGTTGTAAGCTACATCTGTTCAAAGGAGTAATTTGATTCGAAGAAATGATGGCATTTTCTGTCTTTGTGTAAATATACTGTCCATTGCACCCATGGGGGTGCCAGCATAAATAAACTCTCTACTCACTTGAAATAAATTGCCCATCTAGGAGTTTCTAAAAATATGGCTCTTGTCCCTCTAGGTATTGATTCATTCAGGGACAAACAGTGAGTCCAGAGATGATGACAAATCATGTTGTAATTTGTCAACTGCTTCTGTACCCCTGATTAAGCCATACACTTTTGTCCTGACCCACACCACTCAGTTCATTGCTGGGTTTCAGAGATGAGTGGCAGCTAATAATCCTGCAGCAACTGTGAGTCCCCATTACCTGCTGAATCGTAGCCTGTGGGGCTCCAGTCATGGCTGTGGTGAAGTATGACTCTCTTGCTCCTGTACGGGCTCACAGCAAACCTTCTGCTGTGTCCAATCTCTTGTTCCCTGTTCCTCCTTCTTTTCAGTCACTGCCCATGAGTCCTCTGTCTTCACCTCCTTGTGGATGGCTGATCTTACTCTCTCTTGCTACCTGTCTCCTTGGTTTCTTCCTAACCTTTCCTAGATGGACACAGAGGACACAAAAAGTACTGCTTTTTCACATATTTAGTCTTATTTTTTAAGTATGTGCCTAATTGAGTGTGTGTGTGTGTACACTTAGTTACAGTTCACTTAGGGGCCAGAGAATGGTTGTATCCCCTTGAGTTGGAGTTACAATTAGCTGTGAGTCTTCTGCTATGGTTAAGGGAACCAAACTTTGGTCTCCTGCAAGAGCAATACATGGTCTTTTAACCACTGAGCTATCCCTCAAACCCCTAAAGCCATTTTCTCTAATCATGACCATGTGGCCCTACTTGCTTGTAAGGACAATTCCTCCAGGGAAGGTTCTGTGACTGACAAGGGATGTATGTAATCAGCAGGCCACCTAATATCAACCAGGCCCAGCAACTTTGATTCTCTTCGCAGCTAGGGCAGGGTTCACCTCACCAACCCCTAGACCATTCTATTTCACACATAAAACTCATCTCACTGACTTATCTGTTTTGAATTGATTTTCCCCCCTAAGCTTCTGCTCTTTGGTGAGAATCCCACTGACCACAATCAAAGCACAGGGAGAGATAATCCTCTTTCAGAGAAAAGTGCATGTCTCTGCAGGGCTTTAGGGAAGACCTATCTTGCATACTTTCTCTGTGCCAGGCACATGCTAATAACTTTGCACAGTAATGTTAGGAAGGCTGGACAAGTCTATAGATGAAAGTAAACTGATCACCATCTCATGGCTGGTATGGAACAGCCAGGAAAATGGCTCACATCACTGGAATCGAACCAACTGATGTCATTGTTGGTGTTGTCACCATCATTATGTATTCCTCTCATTCTCCTATTGTTATGATTTCTGTAACTTTTATTCAGTGCTTATTTTATGCCAATAATCAAGTATTTTATACAAGCTACTTCTTACTGATTAATCCTATCAGGAAGGTTCCATTTACTATCTCCATGTTATAGCCAAAGGAACTAAGATTCAGGTAGAAGCCATGCCTTCCCTGGTCCATCAGCCAGCAGGGCAGGAAGACAGCTTCGTCCTCAGGACTGCCAACTCCAGAAACATATCTCTTTAAATCACTGTGTTATTTGGATGCATGGAGGAAAGAGTACTATCTGAGTTCTTAGCCTTATTCCTTTTTCCGTCTTCACCCATGAGTGGAATACCTACAAAATATGCTATAATGTAATAGATATAATGGAATGAATTCATTTTCTAATATATTGTGGAGAACCTATAAGCTCACTATCAATAACATGCCCTGCAATGCTTTCTCAACCAACCACATTTGCCCTTGAAAGTAGAGTACCCATAAAGGGTAAGGACAGATGTTTATACATTAAAAATGGCTCTGAAGGGCTGGAGAGATGACTCAGCCGTTAAAGGCTAGGCTCACAACCAAAAATATAAAAATGGCTCTGAAAATAGTTTTGGGGGGATTTTAATCTATAATATTTAACCACCTCTTCTGTGACACCCACCTAATTCTGGTAGACACTTTTACCCCAGCCATTTCGAGTTAGCTGCTTTTTTGGTGCATGCTTCTGCCCCACAGCACTTTGTCGACTTCACACGTTCATGCCTAGTCTATACAGCTTCTGAAAGACTGTTATCTTTCTTTGAGGGCAAATCACAGAATGCCTTATTTCAACAGGCATGCCACCAAGGTTTAGTTGGTGCTGGAGAGGGTATTTTAAGGAATGTGTGTGGATGAGGACAGAGCAACAGACCTCATTGAGAAGACTGTCCCACACAAGCAGGGCAGTCCTAGGGATAATCTTAACTTTCATTTGTAGGAATAAGGCCACTTCTTTTATGGGAGTTCTTTGACTCATGTGATGATTAGTTCTTTTGTCATCTTGATACAAGCTAGCATCATCTGGGAAGAGGGAACCTCAGTTGAGGAATCACCTCCATCAGATTGGCCTGTGGGAAATTTTCTTCATTGATTCAGAAGGGGCCAGCCCACAGCAGGTGGTCCTATACCTTTCTTGTAAATGGTGGTGCCATTTACTTTCTTATACATCCAGATTGTCCTTGGGTATATAAAAAAGTAAAGTTAGTAAGCTGGGAGGAGTAAACTAGTAAGCAACACACCTCCATGGTCTCTGCTACAGTTCTTGGCTTGATTTTTTGCCCTGACTTTCCTTTATGATGGATAAGCTGTAAGATGAAATAAACTCTTTCCAACCCAAGCTCCTTTTGGTCATGTCTTCACTACAGCAACAGATGGCAAATTAGGACAGCTCACTCATAAAAAAAAGCTGTCTTCAAAGTTGAGGTCTCACGCATTCACACTTTTGTCATTCATGGATTCAAGTATTTACTGACTATCAGGACATGAGTCTTGGGGAAAGGGAAAGTGAGTGAGGAAGGAGGAAGTGGCTATTCACACAAAACTATTACTAGGGCCATAAAATAATGTACAATTCCCAGTCTCATTCAGGTGTGTCCTTGATGGTACCTTTGAAAGCAGAACAAAGTGGGGCAAACGTCAGAGCATAATAAATTCTCAGGTTGTGCTACTCTTTACTGACCTGTGCCCCAGATACAGCAAGCTGGCTCCTGTCAAGGCCACCAGGAAGTGTAAGCGGAAGCAGTCTGGCTGGTGCATATTCTAACAACTAGAATAGGTTAGAACAGGAAATCCCTTGAATGTTTCTCCAGTTTTTACTTTTCTAGGTTTACTTCCCATTATTTTCACAACTGATTATCAAGTTGTTAAAAAAAAAAAAAACTGGTTAAACAAGTACATGCTTTATTTTTTGAAGCTTTGGTAGACCACTCCCCCTTTAATCATCCTCCCTTCCACATTCTTTGCAAAATCACCTGCCGAGGCCCCTTCATCTCCTTGCTCATATCTTGATGTAAGCCAAGATGTCCTGCCTGTTACACTGTCCCACCGTGGGACTGTGAATTGAGTACAATGACTCCAGGAAGAAAAACAAAACAAGACCATTACTGCTTCCAATTCTTCACTACTGTGTTGTTTTCCTAGTTGTGGCTTCTAGGCCCAAATCTTCAAGCTTTCTTTTCAACCTCCAAGCCTTATTGCATGTTCTTCCTTCCCTTCCTTTTACTACCACGTTCTTATAACAATTCTTTTTTTTTTTTTGTTTCAATTGTCTAGAACCAGTCACATAGAATTCTGTTACTTGTGAAGAAAAGAACCCTAGGCACTGCAGTAACCCACTTAGTTCCATGGTCACATGACACATTTTCTTTTGGGCTTTTTTCTTTTTCTTTTTTAAGATGAGATTTGGTCATCAACTGCACAGTAATGTTTCAGTTGATGGTAGGTTACCTAAGATTACACTAGAACTGAAAATTTTCTTGTCTGCTAGTGACAGTGTAGTACAGTGAGCCACTGGTGGGTTTGTGGCAATGAAGTTGGAAGCAAACCTAATGAGCTCCCAGTTGCATAATAGAATACCAGACATAGTACACAAAAAAATGATAGTTGCAATAAACACATTACTTGTTTTTGTGGTTATTATACTATGCTTTTAATGGTCATTTTAGACTATATCTTTGCTCCTTTTATAACTTTTAAACATTTCACTGTGAAACACTATGACATTTAATGCTAACAGTAACCTCAAGTCTTATATCAACCAGGTTTCTAGACTGTATTAAGCAGCCATGCTGGATACCAAGCCTCTACCATTTAGGCTTGTGTAAGTACCATTTATGAATTTTGAAAAAAAAATGACAATATCTAATCACATATTTCTGGGAATGTATCCTGGTCATTAAGCAATAGAAGAAAGTGCTACACGCAGTAAAGAGGAACTAAGATGCTCTCTCAACGTTTTGGCTTGAGGTTTCCTTGGCTAAACATTCCATCTCTTTCCTTGTAATTTCTACTTCCCTCATGACACTAAGTAAAATTCAGTTATTTGTTATGCGTTAGCAAGGACTGCCTTTCCTCCAACCTCCAATCAAAGGTTGCCTGTTTCCATTTGAGACCTCACCAGAATTCCCCTTAACAGCCGCTTTCCTAGCAAGAACACTAGCAATCTTCCCGTCTATTAACCTATTGCTAATGTATGCAGCTGCTTCTACATGTTCAGTTACCTATTACAGAAACACCTTACTTCTGTTAACAAAATCTGCATTAATTTGCTCAGTTTATAATAATAAAATACAATAAGCTAAACAACTTAACAGAATTAATTTCTTACTACTAATTTGGAGGTTAAAAGCCTCAAATCAAAATCATAGTGACATTCCGGGGAGAGCCCACCTCCTGATTCGTAAATGTCTGTCTTCTCAAGGTGGCCTTATAAGAGAGGGTAAGGTAGTCAGGGAAGGGGGAGTGGAAAAAAAGATTCTAATCCTTATCATGAATTTCTTACCCTCACAGTCTTGTTTAAATCTAATGACTTCCTGTCTTAGTTAGGGTTTCTATTGCTGTGAAGAGACACCATGACCCAGGCAACTCTTATAAAGGAAAACATTTAATTCAGGCTAGCTTACAGTTTCAGAGGTTTAGCCCATTATTGTCATGGTGGGACACATGGTGGTTGTGTGCAGTTGATGGATTATAAAGTACGGAGGCTGAGAAATGAACTGAAGAAATAGTTGGTAAGAGCAACCAGCTCTTGACGATTTGTAAATTTTTAAGCTTATTCATATCACGAAAAAAATGAGAGAATGTGTGTAGAGAGCATGAAGTGTATGGCTGAACAAAGTCTTAATAAAGGGATTGTTGGTTCAACTGGAGAAGTTAATCACCCACCAAGGACCTAGGGGCATGCACGGGATTGTTCTAGCACTTGTCCTATCAGTGTGAATGGGGCAGAGGACAAAATGAAGGGAGACTATTGGGGTCACTGCATTTATAGGACAGGACTATACAACTATTTGTCTGTAAATGTGTCTTTAAGACAGGGGAAGAATGATCCCGAAGGTGACCGAGAGACAGCTTCAAGGATGGTGTTCCTAATAGGTCTAGAGTGCTCAGGCCTGGCAGGAAATCTGCCTCTGGCTCAGCTTCAAAGGTTAAGATCCCACCTAGCAGAGCTGTGCAGTGAAGCATCTGGGCAGCAACATGTTGCTTAGCTCTGAGAGTGGTACTACCACCTCAGTGGACTTGGAGATCCAGCAATGAATGAGAGAGGATTATTCCTGGACTTTAAGTTCTAGTGGAATTTGCCTTGCTAACTTTTGGTCTTGCTTGGAACCTGTCACTACTTCCTTCTCTGCCGGTGCCCCAACTTTTCCCCCTTTAAAGAAGAATCCGAGTGTATAAAACTGCAAGAAATAAATTGCTGTATTTTTTTTTTTTTAAAGATGAGCTTTAGTAAAATTCTGATTCACAGGATGACACCCTTTATTTACTTTATCATCTTTGGTCTTACTAATTTTACTAAGTGTTCAGAACAAATTTGATACATTTTATTAGTGAGAAAACTGAGTGTTGATGACATACAAGAAGTTGCCCAAGATCACACATCTCAGTTAAGCTACTTTTTGCCTCATTCCCAGAGCTTCTTTTTCTCCATTATTGGAGGTTCTTAGTGTTATTTGTCCATGGAACATTGCCTCTGGGTTTTTTTTAAAATATGATTTATTCCCAAATTTTCTATATTGGCCATTCTTTTAAGACTTTCACTTTCAGATATAAGCCCAAGGGTTTTATCTCCTTAGGCCCCATCTCTTCACCACACACAGTAAGAGTCTGTTCTTTAAACTTAGACAATTCTGAATATCCAACCACTCACATGTACTTATGAAATCTTGGTAAATTGTCAAAGCGCTAGCTTTTTCTGTGTTTTCTACTTGGCAGAGTGTAGTGTTCCTAAATCCCCCTTAATGATGCTGTCTGGAGGACAAAACCAAGCCTCATACATAGATGTAATGTTACTCTTCAAATTTTGTGAGAATTCTATTTTTAATTTTATTTTTCCAAATCATTTATGTTTTTAAGTGGTTACATTTGTTTCTGTGACAAAATTTCATACATGTATTTACTACGTCCTGTTTACTTCCTGTCTGCACTCCATTTTACCTCACTCCCACTGGTGCTGTGCTCCTGACCTCCCCTCAGGCATGCCTTCCCGTACTCACGCCCTTTTGTTTTGACATCCCTGTTTTTAATCAAGATTGGTAAATGACTAATTCCCATAAAAGGTCACCAATTCCACAGTAGTTTTGTTAAATCTATATTTCCTTTGCTACTGAACAAAGAGAGCATTACTACATTTTTTTTTTTTTTTTGTACTCACACAGGGTCTTAGTGTTATAAAGCTGCCGTTCTCAGCCTCAGGGTCACAGTCCCTTTGGGTGTCGAATGACTCTTTCATGGGGGGTGGTGTATCAGAATTCCAGCATATCAGATATTTACCTTACAATTCAAACAGTGCAATATTACAGTTATGAAGTAGCAATAAAAATAATGTTATGGTTGGGGGGGGGGTCACCACAACATGAGGAACTGCATTAAAGGGTCTCAGGATTAGGAAGGTTGAGAAGCACTTCCATAAAGAAACAGTGACCGGCAGTCGTATGTTCTTAGAGTGTTGGAAGCATGTTTCAGATCATTTTGAAACCCCTCTGTCTTTCAGGAAATTCTTTGCTCATTGAAGGAAAGGAAACAGCCAGGCTTTCCTTTAACATATAACACATGTATTCATTCAGTTTTTACTCTGAGCCAAGGATATCTGTTAAAAAGAAGAGTGGAATCAGCCATCACTATGCTTGCTTACTGCTGAGTCTATTTCTCCATGGTGCTCAGGTGAGAAGGCCACCATGAAAATTTCTGGACCTGGATTAGCAGGACAAAGCACAGGCAGGGACACCTGTTCTGGGATGATAAATGGACCACACCAAGGAGGGGTTACAAGGCTAGCAGTACACAATGCCAAGTAAGGAAGCATTGTGGAGAAATAATGTAGAATTGGAAAAAGTCTTTTTTATTCCCTTTTTTTTTTTTTTTTTTGGTTTTTCGAGACAGGGTTTCTCTGAATATCTCTGGCTGTCCTGGACTCGCTTTGTAGACCAGGCTGGCCTCGAACTCACAAAGATCCACCTGCCTCTGCCTCCCAAGTGCTGGGATTAAAGGCGTGCGCCACCACTGCCCGGCTTTTATTCCCTTTTACTCATTGTTTTAAAGAAAAAACTTGCTTTACTAGAGTATCTAAATTATGAAAGCAAACATTCACCACACCTCAGCTGCTGAGCTGAATGACAGTTTCCTCCCTGGAATGGAAGTGAAATAACCCCTAATTTCTGAGAATCCTATCTGAGACTATTGACAGTTACTGGAACTTGACAACCTTTCTAGTTCCTGGTTGGTGAGAGTCCTATTCAAGATAATCACAGGAGTGTTGAGCAGTCACGTCCCTCTGTGTACAGTGTGGGAGCTAATCTACAGCCCCAGTCACCTTGGACAGCTTTGCTCCCACAGCCATTGTCATATACAAGAACATGGCTTGGACTGGAAGACCATGTGAAAGGGACTCTAGCAACTCCTTGCAGATTGAGTTTCCCTTTACTAAGTAGACAAATATTCTGTTTTTTTATTCAAGGTTGATAAATCGTAAGGCCTTGCTGTGACATTTTCCTAATAAAGTATGGGTTTGGCATTCCAACCAAATATTGGAAAAAAGAATTATTTTGCCCCCAGATCATTTCCAAAAGGAGTTATTAGTGGAGTTATTTATTGAGGACTGTGTCATTCATTCATTAATTCTCAATTAGAACACAGAGGCACAGTCTATTCCCTGACCCAAGTTTATTTTCTCTTTGATCCCAGGAATAAGTTACTACATATTCCACAGAGAAGGCCTTTCACCTATACTCAGAGAATATATAAATAAGTGATACATATAAATAAGCATACACCATGGACGACTGCCATCAGAGGGCCAGTGATGTTTTAAGGGACTATTCACTGCAAAGACAAACCTTCTCTGTATAAAACTTTCTTGTTACAGATAACAAAAACACAAAAAATAATAGGAAAATCCAATGCTTTTGGCAAAAGGGGCCATAAAGAGTAGAGCATAAATTTCAACTTGAGAAGCTATATTGAGCGGTTCACAGAAGATACAATCATAATATGTCACCTGTGCTGATAAACAGTGGCAGTGAAAGTCCAAGTCAGGAATTTGGCATTCCAAGTCAGGAATTAGACATCCTACAGCACTGGATGAGAAAGTGAATTGATTAACTGGAAGACAGCGGTGAAGAAGAATGAGAGGCAGGAAGGCCTACAGGAGCCCAGAGAAGAGTGAGTACCTGCTACCCTATACAAAATTCTGGGAAGACAGAGGAGCTAAGACAGGGAGTAGGCTTTGGGGAAGAGAGACTAGCAAGGTGAACTACAGGAGAGAGGCAGAGGACATCTGGACTCTCCTCAATATGGTGGACAGTCTCCGTCATAGGTAATTTAGGATTTTACAGTGTGGGTCTGTAATGGGTGTGATGGATATCCTCTTCATTGCTGCTCAGAAACCTCTCTCTCTAAAGATTAGTTCTTCTTATAACTTTTAGGTAGAGGATGCCATTCAGAGAACCCTGCCCCTTTGGGTATAGTAAATTGGCCCATGAATGGGTCATTGGAGTATTGGTAACGGGTATCCAACCTGGGACAATCAGTCTATTTCCTTGGGATACTTTCTTGACATAGGTGTTAAGATGATTGATTACTCCTCTCTGGGAATTAAATGACAGCTGGTGTCAAAGATGTAAAGAAATAACACAAGGAGTGGAGCTTATCCTGATAGATGCTGACTTCCTGGTACCACAAGGCCTAAGGCTCACTTAACTTGTATTTTTCCAATAACTTTCATTTTGGGAAAGGTCTTTTTAGTCAGTACTTTGTGATATGCAACCAGGATATTTTTTAATGTGTGTGTATGTGTGGATTTGTGTACATGTGTGTGTTTGTATGCATATGTATGTGCATTTATGCATATGATAAATGTGTATATGTGTGTTTGTATGCATGTGTATTTGTATGTATAGGCCAGAAGTTGACATGACTGTCTTCCTCTGTTTCTCTCCACAAAACATTTTGAGACAGGGTCTTTTACTGAACCTAGAGCTTGTTGATTAGGTTAGACTGGGTGATCACGCATGTTGAGGGAATCCTCCTGTCTCCACCTTGCCAATGCTCTGGTTACAGGCTCATGCCACCTTTTTAGTTTTAACATGGGTGCTTGAGATTGAACATACATTCTCAGGGATGGCTGTACAGCATTTACTTGTCAGAGCCATCCTGCAACTAAGATTTTTGACTAATCCACATGTGAGATAGGTATGGCTATCATTGGAGAAAAGAAATATTCTCCATATTGACTGTAAATACACACATTTTTTCAAACTGGTTAAGGTTGTGTAAGCCAACATTTAAATCTAGATATTTTATCTTGAGCTGTGGAGATGGTGAAATGGAGAAAAATCTTTATGGTATCTTCCATTGATATCTTAGCATGTTTACATCTTTCACACAACCTGGTAGAGTGGGTCCTGAGTAGATATAAATGGAGAAGGACTTTTAAATAGTTGTGTGCAAATAATGCTAATACTGGGAAGAAGGTACCTAATGTTGATGCTGTGCATGTGTGGCTATATGGACTTGCACATGTGTTTGTGTGCATGGATCTATGTGTATCTATATAGTCACATGCATATTTATCTGTCTACATGTATCCATGTGTGCTATTATCCATATATGCCTATTGTGTCTCTCTGTTTGACTATCTCTTGCTCTGTGTGTATCTGTACATGTGTATCTTGATACATATGTTTGTCTGTGTATATGTATATGCTTATATATTTGTTTCAGAATACATGTGTGTATTTGCATACCTGTACCTCAGGAAAAAAACTATAGGAGACAGTCTATTTTTTTTGTTTGTTTTTCGAGACAGGGTTTCTTTGTGTAGCCCTGGCTGTCCTGGACTCACTTTGTAGACCAGGCTGGCCTCGAACTCGCAAAGATCCACCTGCCTCTGCCTCCCAAGTGCTAGGATTAAAGGCATGCACCACCACCGCCCGGAGACAGTCTATTTTTAAAAAGAGATCAAAGGTTCATAAAATATAAGCAAAAGATAAAAATAATCGGTTTTCATTGGTTTGTTCTATCACTAAATTATCATTATTGTTGTAAGTAATTAAAACTTATTCAACTTGAGCATATTCATGTACAGGAAAGTTATAGTCAATTAAAAAATAAAAACTACAAATAAAAGGATATAGCATTAACTTAGCATTGGGGAAAGCAGTCAGGTATATAACAGTTGGGTTTTAATTCAGACAAAACATTATATTAACTAGTTAAGCTTTACTAGAACTCAGCATCTCTGATCATTTCCTTATCTTTAAATGTTTCTGACTTCTTGTTTTTCTAGAAGAGAAGGTTTCTGTGACAGTGAAGGGTAAGGACTTTGTCTGAAGTGGGAGGAAGATCTACATATATTGTGTGGATGAGGTCCAGTTAAAAATTTGAGTCCTGAATTTAAGTTTTTGCTACTTGGATGCACAGAAGTAATGATCACAAAATCAATGGGCACCTCTAGAATCTACGCACTGTACTTTCTAAATAGACGTTCATATGCAGAGGAACCAAATCTACCAGAGACTGAGGTCGTGACAGGTGACGCAGGAGTCACTTCTTTCATGGAACTTATCACTGGCTAAAGATGAACAATCACTAAGGACAACAGCTGCACAGATTTGACACATGTCATTTCTGTTTAAATCCTTGATTTCCCAAAAACATTAAGGCAGAAAAATGTAAACTCACTAGACATATTTGGAGGATGGTAGAGAAAAATTCTTTTGAAAACTGTTAAGTGAATGAAAACGATCATTGCTACTGCACTTCCTGGACAGAACATCTCAGCAAAACCAAATGTTCCATGAAAGAAATTATATTAGAATATCATCACCTTGAAAATTCTGTTGAATTTGTAGCTCTAACCAATCATCACTAGTGACTATCAACAGGGCAGGAAAGAACACCATCTTATGTGTGATGCTCATACACTATATGTGATGCTTTGAATAAGAAATACTCCTCATAGGCTAGTGTATTGAATGCTTGGTCCCCAGTTGGCTGTTGGGGAGGTTCTGAAACCTTTAGGAGGTGCAGCCTTGCTAGAGGAAGTACATCACTGGGGGTGGGCTTTGAAGGTTCATAGTGGCCTCACACCACTTCCTATTTTAACTCTCTGCTTCCTACATGTGGATGAAACTGTTATCAACTAGTTTCTTGCTCTTCTCCTATGCCATGCCTTCTTGCCATAATGGACTCTACCTTAAACTTTAAGTCAAAATAAAATTCTTCTTTGAGTTGCTTTTGTTCAGAAATTTAACATAGCAACAGAAAAGTAGCTAATACACTATGTTTCCTATGTCTCCCCTCCTTGCCCCCTCTCCATTCTAATCTGATTCAAGTGATAGATCCAATGACTAATTTATAGAAATATACTAGAAAGGGGAACATGTTAAATGATACAACAGGGACACAATAAAATCAGAAAAAATCAAGGTTATGGGGAATTTTGCACAGTAGACAATTTGGTTTATTAAACTGCTTGATACTAACTATGCAAAGAAAGAAGAGAGAAAAATGAGAAATGTTAAAGTAAAAAAAAATGTAAGACCTCAATATCTAGCCTGGTTCAAACAAACACACTAGGAAATAATCAAGACCAATGACTTGACAGTTAATATCTAAGAATTATTGTTGTTTTATGGGCATAATAATATTATACTTGAAGAACTTATCATTCAGAGATACATACTAGATAATTGCAGAGGAAATGCTAAGATGTTGATTATTAAAAATACTTTTCAGAGCCAAAGAGGCGGGGGGAATAGATGACCGGGTTTAATTATGTGTTGCTTGTTTAAATAGATACATAAAATGTGTCATATTATTCCCTAGTTTTTATATATACATGAAAATTTCAACAATAAAATTCAGAAACAAAAGCCTGCCTGAGCTTAATGCTAGTTTAGTCCACCACTAACAGGGTAATAGAGCTGTTATTGTTTCATTTCTAATGGGCACCATAGAAGTGCCTACCTCATTGGGTTTTGTGGGAAATAACAAGACAAAATACACATTGTATACTGTACAAGCTTGATTTAAGGTAAACATTTATGTCATATAGAATTATATATTATTACATAGATCATATATAAAATGACCCAAGAAATATAATCACTATTCATTAGTGATAAACTAGAATGCACTAAATATTCTTGATAGAAATTTTGAATAACCTATCATGGGAAGTACTTATTACCAGATTCCATTTCTTCTAGGGAAGCATATTTTCTTGGTTCTTAGGGCAGGCAAGGCCGAGAGGTCAGGCAACCATCTTGAGGTTTTGAGATGATGATACTTTTGCCCTTATTGGACCACAACTCATTTGTGGGCAAGTGCTTTTGTTTCTAAATATGCTAAAATCAGTACTTCTATTGTAGAAAATCAATTACTGTTTCTAACTGAGAAAATGCTTTCAAGCAATAACTATTGATGGGATAGAAGCTATAATGGTTAAAAGGGATGTTCAACAAAGAGTTAAAAATGCAATTATTAATCAGTGATGCCCTGGGGCAGTGCTTTTCAAGTTCAATATGCATGTGGACCACCAGCGACTCTTGTTAAAATCACTGCAATTCCCCATTGCTGAGTAGCTCTTAGATGATGCTGAAATGGCCAGCCAACATTTGGGGTTAGCCTAGCATATTCCTGACTTAGGAAAATGATTGGATATATGCTTTGGGAGACTTATGTTTCAATTATTTAGATGCCAGACAACCAAGAACATTTTTCATCTGGAGTATTCACTAGGAGATTTCATTTCTTATTCTTTCACTTTAGTGACTTTTGTATTTACCAAAACGAGAGGCATAGGTATTCATTTCCAGAGGCTTCAAGATTCAGAATGTCACACATAAGAAAAGTGAACAAATTAATTCCCTGGTTGAGTCCTTTTGACTGCTGAGCTGAACTCAGCATAGTAGTAAGTTTTTGAACTGTTTCCTTCCAACTCTTCCCTGGCAATGTGATATGGGACTCATTATTTCAAAACTAGGTCAATGACTTTGTGAATTCAAAAATGGCTCCCAAAGAATGGCTTTGGTCTAATTTTAGTTCTGGGAAAAGGATTTGGACACAAATTCTGGTCTCGACAGGGTCCTAGAAAGCAGAAACTGATAAGTTTCTCCTGATATTTATAATCTTTCTTGAATTGCACTTGTGGAAAAAAAAAAGGAACTACTTGGGTCAGGGGCATGGTCCTTTTCAGCTGTCATGGTCATGTCTGTATCAGTCCAGGCCAATGTCCCTTCCCTAAAGGTCCATAAGAATGCAAATAAGTACTTATTCTGAAAAATGCTCTCAGGGACCTTAATATATTGTACATTGGACCCTCCGTGAGGATGGTGTCTGTGGGATACTAGCTTATTAGTTTGACTTGACCATGAGTCATATTTTTCAAAAGCTAGGGACTGTATTGGGCATAGTCTGCCTTGGGAAATGCTTGTCCAAGGAAGCTACTGTCAATTTCTCAGCATTTCAAGGTGATGAAAATGCCACGTGAGACAGGGACTTCTATCAACTTCTGAGGTTAGTAGAAGTCCTTTGGAGAGACTACGGGTCTCATGAATAATAGAAATTTAGAGAGACAACAAGTTGATAAAAACCACTAAAACTCATAATTCAAGACACTAAATTTCTACACAAATCATATTAAGAGATGTTCAAAATCTTCTGAGACAATAGTGAGATCAGCTTTTCCTGTTCCCCAGAATTTTCATCTCTCAGATGAGGTTAATAATGCCTTCCTCACAGTGTGATTGTACAGACCTAAAAGATAATATGTTCAGAAGTGTGGCCATGTAGTAAGAGACACATGGATGGATGACAGTTTACAGTTTGCTCTTAATATGATAAGAGGGTTTTTTTTTTGTTTATTTGTTTTGTTTTGCACTGGGATGGTGCCTTTCCTTTGTTCCAGTTTTCAAGAAGGCATAAGTGAGTTTATATCAGGATAACTTGGGGGAACATTTTCAAGATGAACATTTTCAATATATGCATGCTCAGGTCCTGTAAGTCATTGTTTTATTGTGGGAGAGGGTATGGATATTTATGAAAGCTGTTCAGGGACAGCGATGATACATTCTGAGTGCCCACTATGTATCTGCAGCAAATCCCTTTGTGGGAATCTCCCTCTTTCTATAATAATTCTGGAATCTGTTACTTGGAATAAAAGATGTCTGTGCTTAAATATTTAGGAAGCTACAAGCTCCTTCTCCTCTTTGGGGCTTATTAAAGGATCAGAGAAGTTCTACAGGATACAGTACTTAAAATATGTTTACTATTATCTTTTGATCTTATTATCTTTGCAGTGTTCTCCTTCCTTGTGACTCTCATCCATCCTTTTGTTCAATATGTTAGGGGAAACTCTGTGGTACAGCATTAGCTAATAATGAATTCTGTGCATACCCAGAAATCTTATGCATTAAAAATAATAGGGAGAAACAGGGGAGCAGGGAACAGTCAAGACTCCCCCTGTCCAGAGAGTGGGCTGGGATTTAATCCTTTAATCTTGCTGCTTTAGTTCTTCCAGCAACCTGCTACCTATTTCTGGAAAGAATCTATAATGGATAAATAAGAGCTTTCCTGTATGTACCTCTCTGTACATGCAAAGTAACAGTCAAAAGGCCAGGAAGGTGAGCTACTTTAAGAACAAACATAGTTTTGAATTCTGGTTCTAACTCTACACCCAGTGACTGTTGGAGAGAGACATGACGTCTCTATGCCCTAGTTTCTTTATTTGCAAAATGAGGACAAAGATGGCGTCCATCCATTGTGTTGTTGTGAGAATGAATTAATCATGCAAAGCTCTTACCATAGGCTCAGGTTTATTGTTGTTATTAGTGAATCACAAATGCTCATGAGCAAAGGAAAATCAGGACGAGGACAAAGAACTCTGGAAGCCACGTCAATAAATCTTCTCTTCATATATGAATTTACCCTTTTAAGAAATGCCAAGATCCCCATGAGAATTCAGGGTGGAAATTTGAAATATTTTTTAAATTGAATGGTTGTAGTGCAGGAGTATGAAGGGTTCTCTTACCTAGCTTCTCTTTAGTTAAATCCCAAAGTATCTGATTGATATACAAGAAACAGTCTGAAGCTGAGCCCAAGGGAAGAAGAAAAGTCAATGGCAGAAATTCAATAGCTCTGAATTGAGACAGGAACTGAGGTTCAAAATTAGATGAGGATGAAGAAGTCAGAGAGGCTAAAACAGAGATGTCTACGTGAATAAAAGTTTATTGTTTCCAGAACCTAAGTGGAAAGGAATAGAATCAAACACGAAGTCTAAGAAATCCTTGCCTGTACCCAGACTAAGGTGTCAGATTCACCTGTGCACACATCGTGGCTGTGGGCAATGTGCAAGCCTTACTGTAAGTATCAGTTAAAGAGATTTCTGATCAAGGAAGTAATCATAGGACCCTAAGCCAGATCTAGATTGCTCCTCCTGCCTTGAAGGACTTTGTGACTGTACACTAGATTTTGTCTTCCTCTTTGTAAACACTAAAGTGATTCAGTGAATGGGGGAAGGACAAACCAAGGAAAGCAACACCCAGAGGCCAAGCCAGATCAATGTGGCTTGGAGACCAAGAGGCAGAGACCTGTGGCCACCACAGTAAGTGCAGGGACGACAATGTGGTGAAGGTGGGTTCCAGCTCTGATGGCCACAGAGACTATTTATTGTGTAAGTAGTGGACACCACACTCTTATTTTGGTCTTTGCTGTTATTATTCCAGTTCATTCTCACAGCAGAGCCATGGGGCACCTGTTAGCATTCCACAAGTGGAGAGGAGAGACCAGATTTCTGAAGACTGTCAATGACCTAGGAAGCATTTTGAGAACTGCCCATCAGGTACTGTAGAGGAGGCAAGCTGAGGCAGAACACACTGCTTCATCTTGAGAATTGATATAGATCACAGAACTGCAGCTCATGAGAACCTTGGAGGAGTGGAACATTTGCATTCTTTCTCCTGTGTCCCCTAATTTACTTAATTTCTCCTTAGTCAAAAGCTGGCAGAATAAAAAGTGATAGAATTGGGTTTTTTTCCATCAATAGAAAAATGTTGGAAATCAAACCCCGTGAAGAGAATTGTATTTGAAAACCAGAATATCACATCCAATTAGCTAACACAAACTGCTTATGAAAAGCATTGATATTAATAGGAATTATTTACCAGTCTCTTTCAGTGTACTGTCCATGCTAAGTAACTCAGGTCCATATCATTTAGTCTTTAGAGATACTCTAAGGGAAAGGTATTTTTTTTTGTCTTTTTTTTCCTGATAAAGGAGCCAAAGTATGAGAGAGTGATAACTTCTGTAAAATGAGATAGCTTATTTGTGCCAGAACTTAGTAGTTAAATCTACTTCTGTCAAAATCTAGAGTCGCAGCTGGTCACCACCAAACTACCCGTGTTTCCTCTACCCTCCACCACTGCTGTGGTGTGAAGAATTAGTGTGAAGAATTAGCAAAGATGTAAAAGATGGCTGCCTATCAAAGGAGAGGGTTAGCATTGTCAATAAGGTAGGTACACAAAAGGGAAAAGTGGGAACTGGGAGACAGCTCAGTTGGTGAAGTGTTTTGTTATGAAAATATGTGAGTTTGAGTTCCATCCTCAGAACCTACTTAAAAAAAAAAAACAACAAAACTCAGCATGGTGTGTTCTTGTAATCTCAGTGCTGGAGAGTAGAGTCACATGAGTCCTTGGTGGCCAGCCAGCATAGCCCACACAGTAAGTGCCATACCCATGAGAGAATCTGCTTCAATAAGCAGGGGGGTGGCTTCTGAGGACACACCTGATGTCACATGTAGATATTTGTGTACATACACACCCATATAGGAACATATGCACGTGCACACACACCCACACGAGAGAGAGAGAGAGAGAGAGAGAGAGAGAGAGACCTGGGCAGAATGAGAAGGGTAGACTGAGATCAGAGAAGAGGGTTCCTACATTTATAACTGAGTATTTGTAGGACTTGGTTTTTCAATACAAGCTAGGTTCTCCAAGTGGACACAGTTAGTCATGACCTATGAACTCAGTCCTTTGGCAGGTTACAAACTGTTTTTGCTTCAGTTTTCTTATCTGTGATATGGGCATGTTGGCTACCTGGAGGGTTGCTGGGAGGACTGAGTCTCTAAAGAGGCATCTGCTACCTTCTGCTCTCTTCCTGCCAGCGTAGGGTCAGCTTTCTGAGAGATGAGCTTGCTTCTGGTTTCTGCCTTGCCATGGAAGATTATATAGAAAGCACTTACCTGTTGTGAGAAGCCCTTCACAACACGCCTCTGCTTGAGGTTGGTCTCTCCATCCAAGTTAGCAGTTTCCAGGTGGCAGACCCCACTGGGGTCTGAGGAGAAGAGGAGGAGGATGTCGGCAGGGACAATCTCATTGCAATGCATCTGGACAAAGTCTCCCACACACACGTCCTGCCAGCGCTTCTGCAGGTAGCATTGCTCTTTTCTGGGGTGCAAGGAAGACAGGGGTCTCAGTGAACTTTAAGATTCCTCAGTGCACTGACTTCCTTTAGATGTCAAATTACCACAGCCTAAAGGTCACCAGGGAAGAGTCTCCATTGAGGAAATAGCTAGATCAGGTTGGCCTTTGGTCATGTCTCTAGGGGACTGTCTTGATTATTGGTTGACCCAGCCCACTGTGGGCAGCATCCTTCACTGGGTGTGGGGTCCTGAGTGAGTGATATAAGATAGAGGGGTCAGACTGAATACAGACCAGAGAGTGAGTGAACAAGCAAGTCTGCACCTAGACATTCACTTTCTCTCTGCTTTAGGTTGTGGATGGGACACTTAAAGTTCTCAGCTTGATGTCCCCGCAATAATGGCCTGTCTCCAAAAATTTTAAGTCAAAGAAAATTCTTCCTCCCCTAAGTTGCTTTGGTTCATGGTTTATAAAATCTCACTAGTGGAAGATCTGTTCCTGTGATTATTTAGAAATGTGAACAATTACCAATTGTTAACCGGGTGTTGTGTTGAGCCCTTCCTTCTTGGCAGCAAGAGTACTTTAAGGGGAAGTTAAATGTGACATTGTACTGCATGGCTAGTTATCACAGAAGAAAACAAAGGTACAAAGACCAGAGATAGAGAGAAGGCTGTTCTCAGTTATTGGGAGCAGAGAGGCAATAAAAGTGAGGATATTGGTCATTAAGAATGTTTGAGACATTGATAAAATGGAAATTGAGAGCATTAGAAAGCAGATACCAGGGACTTTGACAGCATGGGACCTACTAGTACAGGGAAATGAGAGGACTGAGGAACTGGAAGGAAAAGATGCACTTATCCCTCTATAATTTATGCAACTTAGATATTAGCAGTGTCAACAGAACTTGCCAATTTCACATATACAATACACTGAGTACTAGTGTCAGCATTTCATTCACTTACATGGCAATTCATTGGTGTAGATGTTACATGAACTTCACCAATAAAGAAACTGAGGATCAATGTTTTTTTCCTCAAGTCTTATAAAAGCAGAGTTGAAACCTGAGCTTGTGTCCAGCTTGATGTCAAAGCTCACAGCTTTTACTGCTAGCCCCTCGCAGATGGCATAAGAGCATTAGCTCTTCTATTCCCGCCTTCCCAACATAACATTGCATTTACACAGAGCTCTCATATCAGAAAGTCTTTGTTCCACCTACCCAACTAGTTAATAAATTTTGCTCTCCTAAGTAATCCAGAAGCTTTTATTTTCTGTTTAAAAAACTATTTGAAAGTACCCTTCAAGGTCTTATAAAGTCTTTTGGTCATGCCGAGCCACATCTAATGTCCCAGATATCCTTAATTGTTCCTTTCATCATGTAGTTTCAAGGCCTGTCCTAGAGGTGTGGGCTCTTCTATGACTGTATTTCCAATGTTCCTCTTTCAGTGTGGGATTTGAAGCCAGACCAATATTCCTCATGTGGTCTTTTTATCTGAGTCCTGCTGGCTTTAAGTTGATATCTCTAAGTGTACCTGGCCCTGGGGAGATGGCTTACTTCTGTAATGTTTCCGCCAAATGCTGAGCGCCTCTGGACATGTTGTTTCTGCTGGAATCTAATCTACCTGGGTGTGACAAGTTCACATCTAAGAGATGTGAATGAAAGTACTCAAAGAAGATGAAGGGATTTTTGTCTTTCCTTCTTGATGATCTCTGGAAAATCTCAGCAAAGCCCTCCTAAGAGCCTATCATCTTGGTCATATGTGGTCCCTGCAGAAGACTCTCCCAGTCCTTGAGATGAAGTTTCTTCCATTTGGAAGGCTGGAGGAAGACCTCATCAGTGTATAAAATCATCATGGACATTAGGATTAGTGAGCAGCCTTACACCTCGAAGGTACCACAGGGAGAGAGATGCTCCATGAACCAAGGAATCCAGTATAGCATCCCTGGTCTACTCTATGCCAATAACACACATATGGCTACTGAATGTGGAGACAGTCTCTCTGTAGTATTTTATTAGTATTTCTTTCTTATGTGATAACACATATATCAGGTTTCTGCGTGACTTTTGATTAGTTTCATTCATACACCCACTGTACTCCACATTTCTTCTTAAAAAATAAAGAATTGGGACAGTCCTTTCAGCCATATTTCCTTTTATCACTTCACAGATATATTTGAAAATGTGTTCATCTGTATATTCAGGGTAGATACCCACATATGAAAACAGCCTGGGATCACCTGTTAAGTGCTCAGGCATAAGGCTCTTTAAAGGCTCTAGGATGGACTAAGCTCTCAGTGCTAAATGAAGTTTCATAGAATGAAGGAGGATTTTTGCTGCTTTTTCTTTTCTTTTTGTTTTGAGAGAAATCATTAAAAGGATTCTTAAATATCACAGCAAACTTACCCACAGGAACAAAGGGTTATCTCCCAGTTTATCTGCATCTCCCTTAATTTCCTCCCAGCTTTTAACTTCTGCATCTTATGATATAAAGCCTTTGGGACTGTGGGGTATCAGTTGATTGCTACAACCTCAACATCCCACCTGGTGTGTGATATCGAGTTTAGGGAGAATACCCTTGAATCTCAATATCATCTGGATGGCCATCATTTTTGCAACTTTTTCATTCTGAAAGTTATGACAAATATGCCAGGTGGGTTTGCCACATTCAGAGCAAAGTTAAGGCCAAAGCACCCCCATCAGTGAAAACAAATCTGTGCTCCCCACTTCTTGATAAAGGTCTCTGCTGCTTAGTATGGGATATAAGTAGGAACAGGGAAAGACAGAAGGGGCTGGAGGTTAGTTTTGGGTGTGCATATATTTATGTATATATGTCTGAACTGGACTAGAATGCTGCTTTATCATTCTTCTCCATGATACAGGTATCACTAGACTTGGGTTCTGTCTTTGTTATGATACTGCTTGTATCCCAGTGAGATCCACCACCATCTTGGACAGTTGTTTTTGTAGATCAATTCTTTCCTTAGCAGAACAGGACAGGGAAGGGATGTTCATGCTTATTTGAACAGCCTTGTCTCTTCACTTCTGTAAAGCAGGCTTGTCGCTGCTCTGCCAACTTCATCTTTCTTTTTTTTTTTAATGCTTATAATTATATTCTGCAGCTCAAGATCAGGCAACAATAGCATGTAAACAAAAACTCCACCCCCAACCTTCCCTTAAGTTTAGAAATGAAGAATATCAGTAAATCGATGTTCAGGCTCTGAACAGCTAGAGTGTTGTTCTAGAAGTTTCTAGAAAGACTGTATTTCTCCACGCTGCCCATACTCCCTTCAGGAGTGCCCGGAGGATGACTCGAGTACTGGAACTATAGGTAGGGTGGGCAAGTCCTTCATAATTACTGCTTTACAATCAATGTCTGTCAGAGAAATGGGGCTAAACGGCTGAAGGTTGATGCTGTAATGTATGGAGAGAAAATGGGAACTGTCCAGGCAGCCACTGGTATGTCATTTCTTAGTTTTGGAAGCTGTGGGCCCTGTACTTCCTATATAATCAGATATACTTATCCCTCTCAGGTCTCTGAGGTGGTTGAAGACTAGATAGCTAGAGTCTCATAGTTAAATTTTGAGTTGTTTAGGAATCAAGAGGGTGTTCTGGATCTAAGAAGATGTTTTTAAAATTGTGATGCAAGTTAGTATGAAAGCTGAGTTAGATATAGAACTTTAAACTCATGGAGATGGTTAGATAGTAGAATGTTAAAGTCAGGTGCCAATTACATATGGACTGGACATTGGGAATGTATGCTAAGCCATATAACTCTCATAATTGTGGCCTATTTATTTCTGTTGTTTTGTATTGTATTTATTATTATTAGAGAAAGAGCCATTTGTTGGACTGAAAGGGAGAGCTGTGGGGGGGGGGGGGAAATAAAATCCAAACAAAAAAAAAAAAAGGGAGGAGGGGGGGGGATTGAGGGGGGAGGAGGGTGGGAAGGTAGGACTGGAGTGGGGAGTAGGGAGGGGATTGTGATTGAGATGTAACTTGAAAAATAAAAAATAAATAAAAAAAGGTATTTGGGGGCATTGGAGTGTAATATGGGGTACATGCGACGTTCCTTATTGGGGACATCATTTGGGAAATTTTATTTGTAGTAGTGTTATAAAATGCTACGTTACCATAACCTAATCCAGCTATGTTATAGGATGATAGGCATATTTTATTGAACCTTTAGGGACACCTCCATTTCACACTTGGCTACTTTGCTCTGTTTGTCCAATGCTCCAGGGTACACTTCGCCACTTCATCTGTCAGCAGCTTGTCTGTGGAGCAGACAGGAATGTATGGCCCAAGGGTGTCCAGCCAAGGGAGGTGAGAAGTAGCAGAATTTAGCTGAAGCATAAAAGTGGTATGCTCTACATTGAGTGACAGTCAGATGTGACTATCAGCTGGCCAGGAGCCACCAGCCGGAGTCATTCCCTCATTAATATGGCCCACTTGGAACAGCTGCCCCAGGTGGATGCGGTGCATAGACTGTTGCCTGGTCCCCTGCTCATTGAGTTCGTACCTGGGGACTCAGAGCTATTTTAGTTTCCAGAAATGTTCACTGCTGTTTAAATATAAGACAAATTCACATGGCTTGCGACAAAGACTTCATCTGACAGAGTCTACCTTGAGGAGAAATGAAGTGGTGCAGTGTTAAACAGCTTTCCAAGAGATGATGGGCCTTTAAAAAACAAGGTAAATAAAGAGCAAGAAGGGTTTTTAACCAACTGGATGCCATGTAGAAGTGGATGAGAGGGAAAGATGGAGGAGAGGATGCTCAAGGCTCCATTCCTCCCTTGACTGGGCTCTATACAAAGAACTGTAGGGACTGGAGAACACAAGGCTGGCCAGGAGGGTAAGCTGTCTTATGGAACTTAGGATTAACAGATGACAATCTGACCTGAGCTGTCTTTCAGCATGCTTACATACTAAGCCTAGAATGTTCAAAGTGGCTATCTAGAGTGAATGGGGACCACCAAAAAAAGTCACCACGAAGTCAGTCCAGGGATTAAGAATGTGTTTGGGGGCTGGAGACATGTCTCAATAATTGAGTTCATACTGTTCTTGCAGGGGACCCAGGCTTGGTTCCTACCACCATGTCTGGCAGCACACAACAACCTGTAATTACAGCTCCAGGGGGATCTGACCTCCTCTTCTGGCCTGTTCAGGCACCTGCACACACACAACGATACCCAAACACAGACACACACCTACTTACATAATTAAAAATGAAGTAAGACCCAGAGGGGACAAGAATGCCACATGAAGATCAGCAGAACCAACTAATCTAGGCCTCTACCAGCTTACAGATATTGAAACACTAACCAAAGGGGGAAAAAAAAGAAAAAAGAAAAAAAAGCATATGGAGACCAGACCTAGGCCCCCCTATATATATATCCATGATAGGTAACTTGGGGGTGTGATATCTGTCATGGACTATGGTGCCTGTTAGTGGAACAACTTACCCTAGCTGGGCTGCCATGTTGGGCACCAGTGTAAAAGGAAGCTCTTAGCCTGATGAACTGAGGGGGCTTGATAGGTGTGGGAGTCCCCTCACCCTAGGAGGAGAGGAAGGAGAGGGGGAAGAAGGAGGGGACTGTGAATGAGGAGTAACTTGAATACATAAATAAATGTTAAAAATTATTTTTAAAATGAGCATGTTTGAATCCAAGGCTCACTGAATATTGTCTGTGAAACCTTGGTCAAATTATGTAGCTTCTCAGAACCTGTCTTTCTTTATCTGAATCACCTCACAGGGTTGGGGGATGGGGATGATTCACAGGAGGGACTACATTTAGGGCTTTTCATACAGTGCTCATTAGACACAGCTTCCTTCACGATGCTGAGAGAAATGATTGTTCATGGTGTATTGAGGGCTTCCCACCCGTATTGTGCCCTTACATTTTCTTCTTTTCACACTTCTTCATACTCATTGTTAAATTCTGTGGTTTGGGGCCAGGCAATAATAATGTGTAAATTCCAGAAACTCTACAAATGTATACCATTCCCCAGGCTCAGAACATTTCAATAAACTGAATGCTTTCTGCCCAGAGCATGGCTATTAGGACAAGTTCAAAGTAATGTATATTCTCAAAATTTGGGCTGAGTGGGTAGGCTAGATCTGTAGTCCTATCCCTACTCTTCAGATAAAGAAACTGAGGCTGGGCTAAGTGGAGAGGTCTGGCCAAGGTGAGGAGTGACAAAGCTCAGGCTAGACCCCTTGTTCTTTCCACAGCCTGTGGCTGACTCAGGCCTGCTTCTAAAAGCCCACTTGTTTGGGAAGTTGAGTGTGGAGGGCTGAGACATACAGCAGAATAGAAACATTGGGGTCACTTAAGCTACATCTGAAGGACAGTTCTCACTTTTACGTGGTGTATAGCCTCGAACTGTTACTTTTCTTCTTCATGTATGTGCGCATGCATGTGTTCATGTGTTTGCAGGTGCATGACTTTGTGCATGTGTGTGGACCTCTGCTTCCACTGTTTAAGTGTGGTCTACCATTTACTTTTGGGAAAGGATATCTCACTGACCTGTAACTTGCCACATAGGCTAGGCTGCCTGTGTTGTGAGCTTCAGCGATTCTCCTGTCTAGGCCTCCTCAGCTCTTGGGTTATAACAGTGTCACCATGCCCAGATTTGTGTGTGTGACTTCTGGGGATTAGACTTAGGTCCTCATGCTTCTAAGAATCATTTTACTAAATGAGCTAACTTACCAGAGCCTTCTTAACCTGACCTGCAGATTTTTCAGATGGATGAGGGACTTTTGGTAGTTGTAGATGAAGGTTTATTACACTGGTATTTATGGCTGCCAACCTTCTCCTTGTAGCTGTTTCTAGGCTGGAGAAAAATGGAGCATTGCTGCAGTGACAGAGGACTAGAAACTATAGTAGTTGTCTATTTTGTTAGCAGATACAAATGAGGTATGGCGGGGGGGGGGGGGGGGGGGGGTTTGAGAAGGGTAGTATGGTCTTAGTTCTTGACCTGATCCCAGTAAATGACATCAAGGCAGAAGGGTCTAGGGCAGGGGTTAGAGAGTACAACTTCTTTCCTGCCTTAAAATTCTTTATCATCTATACTTGCTTGTCTGGAACAGACAACACAGGAGAAGTTTGTTGGACATGGAGGAGTTGAGGAAATTCTATAAAGAAGCAACTGAGGTAGAAGAATGGAGGGAGGCAACAGCCACATCTGGGCTGGAGACACTGTGGCACCCAAGTGATGTTCACCACACTAGAGATGCTCAGCTCCATCCAGGGCAGCTGGGAATAGTCATGAGAGGACCCAAATCCTAAATCAATGTGCTGGGGTTAAGAGTGGGTCATTTGTGTTAGCACCACCCTATCCCCATCCAGAGGCTGCAGAAGCCTGGCCACAACGGGGTCTCATATATATGCTAGGTGTTAAAGCTCCAGGCTTTGTGATGGTACCCATCTCTAATCTCACTGACTATGTAGCTGCCACATTCAAAAAGAATAACTTAGAACAGACCATCATTAAGAAGTAATGGCCACAGGCACACCATGCCTCACAGGACAGGGAGTCACAGGAGCCTTCCTGCAAGGCCGTGGCCACTGGATTATGAATAAGCAGCCTGGGGGTGTCTGAGAGCACATAGCACAGTGTGTATGAACTGGCTCTAACCTCAGCAGATGCAAATCCTGCCTCTCTCTTTCCACCCCCAGGCGGTGGCCATCAGTGCCACATGGCTTGTTGGTATGCCTGCTTGTACATCACGCTTCTGTCATCTTATTGCTTCACACACCTTTTATTTTCACCATGTGATAACCTTGCTGAGAGAGGGAAAAGTCTGTATTTATGTTCCTAGAGCTGAGTAAGCTGAGTCTTTGTCAAATATGTCTTATAGATTCATCTTGATTATTATGCAAATGAGAGGCTTTGAGAAGCCATTTTGATCATTAGTCATTACAGACTCCTCACTGAAGACTTCTTTTTTTTGTTGTTGGATTTTTAAACATTTAAAAAATTTTTTTCTTCAAGTTACATCTCAATCCCCTCCCTACTCCCCCCTCCAGTTCCACCCTCCCACCCTCTTCCCCCTCATCCCCTATCCCCTTCCTGTTTTTTTTAGTTTAAGGTATATCTTTTTGCCCCCAACAACTCCACCTTTCAGTCCAACAAATGGCTCTTTCTCTTATAACAACAAATACAATACAAAACAACAGAAATAATTAGGCCACAATTATGAGAGCTATAGGGCTTAGCATACATTCCCAATGTCCTCACTGAAGACTTCTAATAATAATGGGATCTCATGTTATTGGCTGACATTTATAGAGTGCCCATAAGGAGGCCAGCACCAGACATATATGACCATTTATCTGTCTGATTGGGAGCCAACTTTTATTATTACTATTTTTTTCTCTTTTTAGATGAGAAAAACAGGGTCTAGAGGGGTTACCTTACTCAGGTAAGATCACAAAGGAATGTCTAACAGACCCGTGAGTTGCAGAGAGGGGCACCATAGTTTAACATGGAATGGCTGCTCTGTTTGGGAGTGAGGTATACAGTAGCTGAAGCTGAAAAAGGCCATGGAAGCCTAATAGAGGCTAAATGAGAATACAAGTGTCACCTTTTAGAGTCCTGAGCTCAGTAACAGCAAGGCAGAGGCTATGACTCCCCCCCCCTCCCCCCGCTGAAAAACAAATCATCTCCCATGACAAGCATTCAGAGCCTCAGGGACACTTGAACTCTTGTTTTATGACTCTCCCCCCTATAAGTTTGGGGGACCTAATGCGGTACCTCCTGAAACGACAAGCTGGATTGGTCCCAGTGGTTCATGTTTATAGCCTTCTGTAATCACAAGGCGAGGCAGATGGGCTAGTGTGCAGGTGGGAAACACTTGAAAGATGGACACTGGGTGTGCCCAAAGCAGAATGAAGACCTGGGGCACCATGGTCTGTTGGTCTGTGACCTCCAGGCTGTGGTGGTTTTCACAGTCACACTTCAAATGACCCTGGATGCTTCTCCACTGTCTGCATTTTTCAAATTCTACCCTGATGCCTGTTTTGTTGTATGTTGGAGCTTGTAGTCAAGTTCCACAAATAAAATATTTTTTTTATCCTTCTCTCATGTATTTTCAAACTCCAGCCATTGGCCTTTCTTTTGTACTTTTCTTGGGTCAAGTTCATGGTGATGTCTGTCTGTCAAGGTTCTGGAAGTCTCCTTACTAGTAATTTAGTTAATATTATCTAAGTGCTGCTGAAGGCTAGATAGCATACTAAGCATTTAGTAGTACATTCTAATACATGCACTAGCTTACTTAGTACCAGAAGCATCCCCAGGAAGTTGTTTGGGGAAAAAGGTAGGTTTATGATGGTATTTTGATGTTAGGATGACTCTGGAAAAGATAGAATTCTGCCCTATCAATCACCTTCCCTTCCTTTTGGGATTCTATAGATTAACATTTGGGAGAAATAAAGGGAAATGGGGACCCCAGCACTGCTCTCCTGGCAGCTGCATACACATGACACTCTTATCCTAAAGCCGTCTTGGAAGTTGTGCTGGACCAAGTGTCTCAGGGTCTGGGCTAGGTGAGGACACATGTGCCTTTCCCTGAATCTGATACTCAGTGTGGGGGTGCTCAGGTATTGAAACAGAGACTTATGTGATGTGGGCACTGTGATGTGCACCATAGGGCCATGGTGCGCAGCTCTGGCCAGGTGCAAGTTTGATGTGGAGTATTTGATGGATGTGTTCAGTCTCATCACCGTGAGACTGTTTTGCTTCCCCTCCTCCCCATCCTGTTCTATAGTTTGTTTCTCTAGCAATGCTATTTCCAGGCCCTTTTGCATCTCATCGGCCTGTTTTCTCACGAAGTATACCTGAGGGAGAATTATGATCACCCTTTAAAGGTGAGACCAGTTGGGCTCCATTATTGAAACAGTTCTATTTGAGTCACTAGATAATTAGCAAAACAGTCAGCGCCAGCATGTTCAGTCCTCTCATCCCCAGGTTGTCCACCATGGATGCAGGCAGGATGGGCAACTATCAAAACCAGGCTGATGCCCAACCAGGCTGCCAGCCCCAGTGACTGGCCTTCTTCTTGCAGCACATGGAGTTATCTCGTCACCAAAGCAGCCACCTGATTTCCAGAAGGGAGATTCTCCATGTCTCACTAAAATGTCAAACTGAGGGATAGGGGAGATGCTCAGTCTATAAAATGGCTGCTATGCCAGCATGAGGACCTGAGTTCAGATAGCCCATCGTCAGTGGAGCTGATTACTGGAGCTCATTGCTCAGCCAGCCTAGCTAATCAGTGAGCTCCAGGTTGAGTAAAAGACACTGTCCCAATATGGGGGAGAACAATCAAGGAACACATCCAACATTGACCTCTGGAAAGCAAGTGTGTGCATATATGTACGTGAGCCTGCACTGGTATGTGTTCATATTATCATGTAAATGTAAAACACACACACACATACACACGAGAGAGAGAGAGAGAGAGAGAGAGAGAGAGAGAGAGAGAGAGAGAG